>JAPFFP010046146.1:0-11174 GCA_026153255.1 Solanum medicagineum
AATTTAGGGTCAACTTGTCCCTTTCATTTCGTGTTTCCTTTGAATTGTACCAATACTGTAAGGTGTGGGGTGTTACACAATATTGTCATCCTTCAACTCATTCTTCCTTTCTCTTATTTCAAGTTTTTTTGGCTGCCTTATCCTCATTTTTAGCTCATTGCCTTTTATTTTCAGATCATTTTTCTTTTTAGGTCACTTTTTAGGCATCTTATTCATTTTTCTTGCATCTATAGCACATTTTCATCCCTTTTTGTCATGACCCGGACTTAGGGTCTAGGAGTGACATGAGGAATGGGAACCAAACAAGCCTTATAGCATCCATTCACACATCATTGGTTCAGAAGCGTATATAAAATAGTAAACACATTGTTCTAAGATGCAGGAAAGTAGGACTCACGCTATGGGGATGCTTTTTAAAAAGCCAGATCACATTTCAATCTACACTTTTCATGCATAGGAATAACTCATTCACAATAACGACTTGGCCTAAACATCGAATATGCTCAAAGAGCCAATAATGATAGACATTTATGTTATCACATTCTTATCATAACCAATATGCGAGCTTAACTCACCAAAATCATTTTCATAAAACATATGTGAGCTTAACCCACCGATAATTTTATAAATTTCAATGCTCATGAATGCATATATCATGAATGATATGTGAATAGCAATGGGAAATATAGATTCAATCTTCAATCAACAATTCAATATGAGTAAATCAATATTGAAATCACAATTCAGATTACCCATTCTCAAATCAAATTTTAAAGGGAAAATGCATATTCAAATCTTCATAATAATCATGTATTTCAACATATTAGGGTTTAAATTAATTTAAAATCAACAATAAACCATAGACCATGCTTCAATAGAATTTAATAAATAATAATATTCAAAACTCATATTTAAAGTAAGCTAAAATTCCTTAAATCAAGTGTAAAAGAGTTTGGGTCTTCTTGGTTGAAAGGGACAAAGAATCAATCCCGCATACCTAAGTCCACCAAGAAGAAGTAAGAAGAATTTGATAAAGATTGGAGTCCTTCCTTAAATCCCAAGAAAATTCTCCACTAGAGTCTTTGAGAGGAGTTTTTTAGACAGTAGAATATAATTTTAAGGATGAGTGAGAATCTGAATGAGTGAAGAAGAGTTTAGGTCATTTGAATGTCTTTAGATAGGATAGGAAGTCACAAAAGACCCTTTTGAAATGAGTAGAAAAATATTTCCAGCGGTTAGTATGGAGGGTTATACGGTCCATGTAAGGATATATGGTCTGTATACTCTTCCGCAATCCGATATTTAGAAAACTTTTCACTGACGAAGGTCTGAGATGGTAATTCCATATTTAGAAGAAAAATGGCATAGGCATCTTTACGGATGGCTTCACGGTCTGTGACAGGTCACACAGACCGTGTGGCCTCCCATGAAGCTTCACTTAGAAAAAAATTCTTGTGGACAAAGTTTTGAGACGGCTATCCAATACTTAGAAAATTTTCACTCCAAAGCCCATAGGGAAGGCCCCATAGTCTGTGAAAAGGCTATACGGTCCGTGAGAGGGTCGATGTGTGAAATGCCTTGGCAAAAATATGGCTTTTCAAGGCCAAGGTCACCCATACGGTCCACCATATTTACCGTGAAGCCTCACACAGATCGTGTGAAGTCCATGTGTGGTATGCCTTGGTCTCAAACTACATATTAAAGCAAACACTCTCCACACAAGGACAAGGGCCACTTCATGGCACCTCTATACAATCCGTATACCTTTACATAGATCGTGGAGGCTTCCGTAAAGCATCACCTTTGTCCAATACTTTCTAGAACTAATTTCCAATCTCCATTAAGGTCATACAAAGTCTGGGTCCTTAATCATCTCCCTATTGGGAACATTTGTCCTTCAATGTGTTAGAACAAGGCTTGAAAGGCTTGACTTAGCACATGAGATATCAAACATAAGATACAATGCATATTTCATCACTTGAAAATCATAAAGTCATTAAAACTGATATTAAAACATATTCAAATCATTCAAAACATCTTAAAAACTATTTTTGTACACATGTATGCATCTCATGTTATGAAAAGTGAAAGAATTAGGACCACTAGTAATTGAATGAACCTAATACCTTAGGCTTGAGTAGATTGGAAAAGATGGTTATATCGTTTTGTCATGTTCAACTCTTCTTCCCATGTAGCGTTCTCCACATATTGATTTCTCTAAAGCACCTTAACCGAAGCTACATTCTTGTTGCAAAGCCGCTTTACTTGCCTATCAAAAATTTTAGCCTGAACTTTCTCATAAGACAAGTTCTGCTCAACCTCAACACCTTCCAAACGCACAATGGTACAAGGATCACCAACCAATTTCCTCAACGTAGACACATGGAAAATCAAGTGAATAGAACTTATCCAGAGGCAAATCTAACCTATAAGCCACACTCCTAATCCAATCAACAACCTCATAAGGACCTACATATCGGGGACTTAGCTTACCCTTCTTTCCAAAACACATTACACCCTTCATAGGTGAGACTTTCATATATACCCAATCCCTAACATGAAACTCAAGATCTCTCATCCTAACATCCGAGTAGGACTTTTGCGACTTTGAGTCGTCTTCAACCTCTCCCTAATCAAGTTCACCTTCTCCATAGCCTCCAATACAAAATTCAGGCCAATCAAGGCCATCTCTCCCAAATCAAACCACCCCACCGGAGATCTAAATCTCCTACCATACAAAGTTTTTAGATGGTGCCATACCAATGCTCGCATACAAGCTATTATTATAAGCAAACTCAATGGCGGTAGATGATCATCCCAATTACCCTTGAATTCTAACACACGATCCTTAACATGTCCTTCAAATTTTGAATTTTCCTCTCAGCTTGTCCATTCGTTTGAGGATGAAAGGCGGTACTCAACTTCACCTTATTACCAAGTCCTCTTTAAAACGCCCTCTAAAAGTGAGAAGTAAATTGGGTGCCACGATCCGATATGATAGACCTACGCACACTATGCAACCTCACCAACTGTTGGATATACAACCTTTCATAACCTTTGACACTAAAGGTAGTCTTGACCAGTAGGAAATGAGCTAACTTAGTCATTCAATCAACAATAACCAAAATTGAGTCAAATTACCTTCGTTTCTGAGGCAACCCAACCACAAAATTCATGTTCACATCTTCCCATTTCCAAGTAGGAATTCCAATATCTTGAGTCAAACCACCGGGTCTTTGCGCTCAACCTTCACTTGTTGACAATTAGGGCGTTCGAATACAAACTTGGCTATATCCTTCTTCATACCATGCCATAAATACACTTCTATCAAATCCTAGTACATCTTAGTTAATCTCGGTTGAATAGAATAATGAGAGTTATGGACCTCACTCATGATTACCCTCCTAAGATCATCAACATCTGGAATGCACAACAATCTTTATACCGAAGCACACTATCTCTCCCTTGGGAGAAAATCTCTATATCCTTTGCGGCAACCAATTTCTTCAACTCAACCAATGATTGGTCCAGATTTTGCTTAGCCTTAACATCAACTACCCCAGAAGATTCGGCCCCATTTTGAACATGAATACCACCATCATTAGAGTCGGCCAATCTAACACCCAATCTAGCCAAACGCTGAACATCCTTTGCCAACTCCTTATTCTCTCCCTTACCATGAGCCAAACTTCTCATAGATAGCCTACTAAGAGCATTAGCTATAATATTTTCCTTGCCGGGATAATATTGCACACTTATGTCATAGTCTTTAAGGAGCTCAACCACCTTTTATGCCTCACGTTAAGATCTCTTTGAGAGAACAAATATTAAAAAATCTTGTGATTGGTGAAACATCAACATGAACCCCATATAAGTACTGTCACCAAATCTTCAAAGCGAACACCACCTCTGCTAACTCAAGATCATGAGTCGGGTAATTACGCTCATGCACCTTCAACTGCCTCAATGCATAAGTTATCACCTTACCATGTTTTATAAGAAACAACCCAACCCAACCCAATCCAAGAAGCATTATAATATACCACAAATCCATCTAAGCCATCCTGTAGAGTCAAAACAGGAGTCGGTGTTAGCTGATTCTTCAAAGTCTGAAAACTCTTCTCATATTCATCCAACCATACAAACTTGGCCTTCTTTTGAGTCAACTTAGTCATGGAGCTGCAATAGATGAGAACCCTTCAACATACCTTTATAATAACCAGCCAATCAAAGGAAACTCGGAATATTCGAAGGAGTCAAAGGTCTAGGCCAACTCTTCATGGCCTTAGTCTTCTTTGGGTCAACCTTAATACCATCCAAGACACCACATGACCAAGCAAAGCTACTTCACCCAACCAAAACTCACATTTTCTAAACTAAGCATACGATTTCTTCCCCCTCAGAGTCTGTAGAACCAACCTCAAATGATTCGTATGCTCCCATTCACTTTGGGGATAAATAAGGATATGTCGATGAAGACAACCACAAAAATATCAAGAGATGGTTTGAACACCCACTTCATAAGATCCATGAACACAATCGGAGCATTAGTCAAATCAAATGACATTACCGAAAATTCAAAATGCCCATACTTAGTTCGAAAGTCTGTCTTAGGGATGTCACACTCCCTAACCTTCAATTGATGTTAACCGGAGCGGAAGTCAATCTTTGAGAAATGGGTGGCCCCTTGAAGTTGATCAAACAAGTTGTCGATCCTTGGCAATGTATACTTATTTTTGATGGTTACCTTATTCAATTACCTATGATCAATGAACATCGAAAGAGATCCTTCTTACTTTCTTATAAATAACACCGGAGCACCCCATGGAGATATACTTGGCCAGATAAAGCCTTTCTCCAATAAATCCTTTAACTGATCTTTCAAATCCTTCAACTCAATCGGTGCCATACGATAAGGAGGAATAGAGATAGGTTGAGTATCTGAGAGAAGATCTATGCCAAAGTCTACTTTCCTTTTGGGAGGAATACGGGGCAAGTCTTCGGAAAACACATCCAAAAATTCATTCATCATCAAAATCGATTCAAGAGTAGGTAACTCAGATTCCACATCCTTCACCATTACAATATGATAGATACAGTACTTTGAGATCATCTTTTGGGTCGTAAGGTAGGAAATAAACCGGTCTTTAATGGAGGAGTCACTACGCTTCCATTCAAGAACAAGCTCATCCGGAAATTGGAACTTGACCTTCTGAGTTCTACAATTTATAGAGGCATATATAGCATGCAACCAATTCATCCCGAGAATAACATCAAAATCAAACACCTCAAGTTCCACAAGATCACATGGGAAAACTTTATGCAACACAGAAACTAGACAACCTTGATAAACTCTATGAGCAACAACAGTTTCGCCCACGGGAGTATAGACTGATAAAGGCTCCCTCAAGATTTTGGGACTCAATTAAAACTTAACAACCAAAAGAGGGGTCATAAAAGATAAGTTTTCACCCAGATCAAGCAAAGAATAAGCATTAAATCAAAGACTATTAACATACCAGTCACAACATCTGGGTCTCGTCAATTTCCCGTTAAGCATGCAAAGCATAAAACCTATTGTTTCTTAGGGCACTGTATTGTTGAGTTCTTTTCTGGCCTTGACCACCTTGAGCCACCTAACCCTGGACCTTCTGAGCAACCTTAGGACAATCATCAACCTTGTGGTTCTGTTCACCAAACCTAAAGTATGCACCCAAATCCTTTCAACAAGCACCCATGTGATTCTTTCCACATTCGTCACATCGGGGAAAAAGTGGTCCACCACCAACCGGTGCCTTGGGAGGAGGAATACTAGCATTGACAACCTAGCATTAGAACCTTGATCTTGTTGAAAATGACCATAACCACCACCATTGGAGTTGGAGAATCCACCATCATAATGGGCCCTCTTAGAATCATGCATCCTCTTCTCCTTGAGCTTCTCTCCCTCAATCTGTTCAGCATATGTCATGAGCCTAGAGAATTCCATGTCCCAAATAAGCATATCCATTTGACATTCCTTCACAACCAAATCAGAGATACCAGAAATAAACCTGTGCATTCTTGCATGAAGGTCAGCGACAAGCATAGGAGCATAGTTGGAGAGCTTTGTGAACTTGAGGGCATAGTGCCTCACACTCATACACCCAGTTTGAGGTTGATAAACTTTCTCATCTTGGATTCCCTAAGTTCAAGTGGGAAGAAATAATCCAAAAATGTAAACTTGAATTCCTCTACAATTAACAGCATTCCCACAAACCCTTTCCACCAACCATTGTGTGTACCAAAATTGAGCCACATCTTTCAATTGATAAGCAGCCAACTCAGCTTTGTCCTCAAAAGTGACTCCCATAATAGTCAACACCTTAGTGACCTCATTAATAAACTCTTAAGCATCCTCATCTGCCTTTGACTCGTAAAACTCCGGAAGATTCATCCTGGTGAAATCTCTCACTCTAGACGCCAGAGTAGGATCATGAGGAAGATTAGCCTTCCTAGTTTGAGAAGTCACCACTTGCGTAAGCATAACAAAAGCTTGTATATAATTTACCATTAGAAATAGGCTCTTCCATAAGCCCTTGAGGAGTTTGGCCGTCATTAGCTGAGGCCGATCTTGGTAGAAGAGCTCTTCATGGAGGCATCTTTTGTAATATAGCAAGGATATCATCTGGTTAAGGAGACTATAATATACGGTCCAAAACATGACATAAGACATGAAGAAGAGAGATAATTCCTAAAACGCCATCATAGCCTCCCACTCATAAGCATAGTGAACTTCACACCTATGAATAGGACTTTACTCGATGCAACACATTGGACTACATGGATCATTTACAAATCTAGTGCTCATATACCAAGCTTGTCATGACCTAGACATAGGGTCTAGGAGTGACGTAGTGATTGGGAAATTGAGAGTGCCCAAACAAGCCTCATAGCATCCATCCACACATATAGGTTCGAACACGTATATGAAATAGTAAACACATTGTTCTAAGAGACAGGTAAATAGGACTCACGCTATGAGGATACCATAGGGATAAGGGTTAACGTGGACTCACATAACACATAAAGACTAAGGGGCGAGTAAGTATGACTTACTTAATGGGGGCAATATGGGACTTTCACATCATAACATAAAAGCATATCATATTACTATCAATCCATAAAATGATATCTAATAGATAGCCACAACCATAATCATAATCATCAAATACACAACTTAGCATATAAACCAAAAAAAAGTTTACAAGTCCAAAAATATTTCTAGTCATAAGATAGGAGGGTGACCAAAACATGTCCTGATCGCACCATCAAAGTAAAGCTATCATAATAAAAGCAACATAAGGTAGAGGAATTGTGGTTTGTCCTTGGAAGATGGGACTCACCACACCACGTATGTAAAGATCCAATCTAGCCTTCGTACGGTGAATGAAGGTAGTCCATGATCCTTACATGGTCAGATCATGTAGGCAAAAGTATGCATTAGTACATTTGAATGTACTAAGTATGCGGGTGCATATGACTTATAAAACATACATTCAATGTTAGATAATACAGAAAAAGATGTATATAGAAAGAGAGTGATATAACAATATGCCATGAAGTTCATGATGCATGAAATGCAATAATGCTCATATATAAATAGGGGATGTGACCATGACCCTCATTTCAAAATCATGCAAGCTATTACATGAATTCGTTTAATGTAGACCTCCCATCAGTAAGAGAAGATTACTTGCCAATAGTAATCTACACCACACCTTACGACCCCATTATTTCGGTGTGATGGACACCTTTCTTACAACCTGGTCATTTTAGAAGGATTTCCAATGCAATATCATATCATATCAACATGTAACCATTCCTTACGACCCGTTCATTTATGTAATGGCTACCATATATATGCTGACACATAGTTTAAGAAAAGGGAAAGAACCCTTGGGGATAGCCCTAATACCCCCAATCTATACGGTGCTAAGTCAACATCCCATAAAGAATACTTATACATATACATGCTTTCAAAAAAGGCACAAGTCATTTCAAATCATTTCAATGCACATTTTGGCTTAAAAGCCAAATATTCTTCATAATCATTTACACTTGGGCTCAAAAGCCAAATCACATTTCAATCCGTACTTTTCATGCGCAGGAATAACTCATTTACAATAATGATATGGTGTAAGCACCCAATATGTTCAAAGAGCCAATAACAATAGATATTTTTCATAAAACTTATGTGAGCTTAACCCACCGATAATTTCACAAATTCCAATCCTCATGAATGCATATGCCATGAACGATATATGAATAGCAATGAGAATATAGATTCAATCTTAAATTAATAATTCAATATAAAATTCAAGTAAATCCATAAGTAAATCCACATTCAAATCACAATTTGGATTATCCATGCTGAAATCAAACTTTAAAGGGACAATGCATATTCAAATCTTCATAATAATCATGTATTTTAATATATTAGGGATTAAATCAATTTAAAATCAACACTAAAGCATTGCCCATACTTCAATTGAATTTAATAATCAATAATCTTCAAATCCATATTTAATGTAAGCATAAATTCTATAAATCAAGTGTAAAAGAGTTTGGGTCTTCTTGGTTCAAAGGGACAAAGAATCAATCCCACGTATCTAAGTTCACCAAGAAGAAGTAAGAAGAATTTGATGAAGATTGGAGTCTTTCCTTAAAGCCCAATCTAATTCTCCAACTAGAGTCTTTGAGAGGATTAATAGAGTAGAATATAATTTTAAGGGTTAGAGTGAATTTGAATGAGCGAAGAAGAGTTTAGGTCATTTGAATGTCTTTAGATAGCATAGGTAGTTACAAAAGACCCTTAGGAGAAACCGTAATTATGAAAATGCCTTTAATGAATCAAGTAGAATAATGTTTCCAGGGGTCTATTTGGAGGGGTATATGGTCCATATACTCTTCCTTAATCTGACACTTAGAAACATTTCTGCTAATGAAGGTCTGAGATGGTAATTCCATACTTAGAGGAAAATTGGTATAGGCACCTCTACGTATGGCTTCACGATCCATGAGAGGTCACACGGACTATGTGGCCTCCTGTGAAGCTTCACTTAGAAAATATTCTTGTTGACAATGTTCCGAGATAGTGATCCAATACTTTGAAAATTTTCAATCTGACACCCATATAGAAGGCCTTATGGATCGTGAAAGGCTATACAGTCTGTGAGAGGGTCCATGTGTGAAATGCCTTGGCCAAAATGTTGATTTTCAAGGCTAAGGTCACCCATATGGTCCACCATATGGACCGTGAATTCCCACACGAACTGTATGGGGTCCTCGTCTGGTATGCCTTGGTCTGAAACTCCACATTAAAGCCAACACCATCAGCTCAAGGCCATGGGTCACTTCATGGCACCTCTAAATGGTCCATATACCTTCACGGACCATGAAGGCTTCCCTAAAGCATCACCTTGGTCCAAAACTTTTCGGAACCAATTTTCAAGCTCCATTAAGGTCATACAAAGTCTGGGTCCTTATAATTTTCCATGCATCACTAGCTTCCACCCCATTTTATATGATTATCCTTACATCATCCATCCGTAACTTAGGCTTTTAGCCTGAGTCGAGGTGCACAATATCAGATCTTTGAACCAGGACCACTTTTGATAGCCACCCTCAACTTAAGCTTTTTTTCTCAGTGAAGGTGCACAATATTCAAGGAAGGAACATGGCCAGTTTCAGGTTTTTACATTCAACAAGGCTAGGTTACTTAGGTTTTTACAAAGAAAAGGGTATATGTAAGACTCAAACATTGGGATGAAGGGATACATTATGCATTTGGTTGGTTATTTAGGCTAAGTGGACTATGTATGAATAATGGCCTAAGATCTTTCCTAACCAACTAACCTACAGTCTAAGTCAGAGTAACAAGGCAAGTTCCGAACTGAAGCACAATATTAGAATTTAGCAAAGAAAGCTCACATACACATGGCACTGATTACACTATTAACATAGACTCTTAGGTCATGCTTTTTATCATAATTAAGCCACACTTATCAGAAAAAATATTGCCAATTAATCAAACATGCATGGTTGCTATCAAGACTAACTAAAACATTTTTTTGTGGGTATCATTTTCAGAAAAAAAACAAACATATGCCATAGATGTTAGTAATACATTCTACTAATGTTACCTATATATCCTAAACATGCAGAATGAAAAGAAAGTAAATGTCCTTGGGGAAAAAGAATACAGGCAATAAAACCCCTCGGACTCAAAATATTGGGATAGTTATAGGCCATAGTTACTCAGACTTCATTAAGACCTATAACTACCCACCCCATCGAAAAAGGTTTGCATTGTCCTCAATGCATAAAATATCATTATACTGAGGCACATGGTTAAACAAAAGCATACTTAGGTGCCTAAGCGTCGATCTCTGGCTGAGTTTTACCACCCTCAACCTGTCAGATGGTCTCCTTAGTAGCGGTCGCTTGTTCAGAGGGTCCAACACCCATCATCCACTCTAACTCGCATGACCGCTGCTCCTCCTCATCCTGTATGGAGCAAGGCTGAGCAAGGTCAAACTGCTCCTTCTCTATCATCCTCGCGACTAGTTTCACTGCATCTGGATCGTCAGTATAGGGTCATTCGTCTAAGAAGGAGAGTGAGGGATCCCAAGAGCAAACAAATCCACGACCACCTTAGTGGGATTAGCCTGTAGAATCATGATCAGTGCTGCTAATGCTGCTGTCATGTTAAACTGAAGCTGCTGGATCTCCATTTGAATGGCTGTCAAATCTGTAGGATATGATGAGCTGAGGCTGTACTCTACTCACCTCTCAAATGTATTAATGCGGCTGTTGACTAATATGAGTCTCTTGAATAGCAGCTAAAGTGTACATCTGCATACGCACCTCAAACTCTTAAATGGATTGACGAACTCAAGGCCAAATCTGCTGTAGTAACTGAGTCAACTGGGACTCAGTGCGAGCCTGTTTCTGCTCCACCGTCTGAATAGATACTGCTAACACATAAACCACTCCAGCATGTGTTTCGTATGCAGGCACGACCTATGGTGTAGTAGTGGTAGTAGTGGGCCCCCGCTCTATATCAATCTTTGTTTGGTGGGCCTCCGCAGTAGTAGGAGCACTAGTGGTGGAAGAAAATGAAGGCTTAGATG
>JAPFFP010046147.1:0-11173 GCA_026153255.1 Solanum medicagineum
ATGGGTTTTGAGACGAGGGTTCCCAGGAAACAGCCTCTCTACTTATATGGTAGTGGTAAGGTCTGCGTACATTCTACCCTCTCATACCCCACTTGTGGGATTATACTGGGTATGTTGTTGTTCTTGTTGTTTTCATATTTCCCTCTCTAGCTAAAATCTTTATTTTTTTCATACTTTGAATATTAGAGTCTCTTTCCCTTGTCTTTTATCAGATGATTGAGGATATGTTATATTCTTGATATATAATTAACGCAATCATAATATATTCAATATAATTTTATAAGTAAAATTTGAAAAGTATAGTGTGTATGCAAATTTTATCTTATCTTGAGAAAGAAGAAAAAAATTGATAGACCATCGATTCAACAAAAATATATCATAATAATTTAAAAAAAAGAAACAAACAAAAGTAAAGAAACCACGATGAAATACTAAAAGACAATATATCAGAAAATTTTTAAAAATTGTGAAAAGAATAATAATTATAATAAAATAATAATATATAATCAAAGACTAGAAGCACAAGAAACAATGAATTATAACAGAAAAATAAAGAATAAAAAACTATAAGAATAATACTAGATGATTGAGAATATATTTATTGTTAATTCCATCCTAATATAGGGAAGAGTTTTCTTGACTAATATTTACCGATTGTGATGTGAAGGACTTTTAACTTAAGCATTGTTTTTTAATTAATATTAAGATGTTTAATTATAGATAAATATTTGAATTAAGATGTGTATTAAAATTAAGAAGTTTTGATTTAAATATACAAAATGGCTCTTTAAACTATCTGCGCTTCTTTCATTTGTGAAGTAGCAGTTAGTCACTGCAACTTTCGACGCTCCTCATGGGTCATCTGGAAACAGCCACTTTATGTTTTTAAACATAGGGGTTAGACTGCGTACATCCGACCGCCCCTCACCCCGCAATGAGCGGGAGCCTTTTGAGGCACTGGGGTATGTTGTTGTTGTTGATTTGAATATACAAAATAATTTAGCATAGAGCCATAGATCCCCCACCAATCACCCCCAAGCTTAAATAAATAAAAATAAATATTAATTTTAAATAAAATAAACAAGTAAAGATCTTTTCCCATATAGAGATTTCAGCTATTTAGAGTGGAACTGCATCAAAAATTTAAGAAAAGTACTCTATTTGAATATCACGATTTGAGTATCAAATATAAAGACTATTTATTTTCTCAACATTATAATATATAAAAAAATATTTTTTTTAAATTAATAAATTAATATTCAAATAAGATAATTAATTTATACTATATGAATGAAATGCTTTTAAAAATTATATGGTGATGGTGATTGCTTACCGTCTCCGCTTTGCGATATATAACAACAAAAATCATCATCTCGCTTTATCTTTCTTCGATTCTATTTTTTACGTTAGAAAATTATACTATCAATTAAAAATAAAAAATTCAAATAAATTTTATACTCAACCACTATATTCGCCCTATTCCCAAGGTAAAATAAATTAATAAAGTCTACCTATTAATCAAAACATTATTGATTCAATGAAGGGAATATTTGAGGACTTTGAAGTTTATCCACCCCTCAGTAGACGTTAGAGTTATCTTCCTCCAAGGGGACAAGTAAACAATAAAACAAAAGCAAAAAATATTTAAATAATAGCATATATAATCTTTCCAATTAATTTATATAAGTTATCCCCACAAAGGCCACAACTTTTGAAAAAATTAATAAAAAAACTTACCATAAAAACAAAAACAAAAAAAAATCCAGTGGATAATGATTTGACATCAATTTATTGTAAGTTTGCCTGTAAGAGGATCTTCACACGTCATTACGAGATAGATACCTCTGCTAACAAATTGATTTGTCCTAAGTTTAATATTTTAATGATATTAGTAATTATTTCAATTTAGAGTCGTTTGGTTACAAGGATGAAAGGTTATTTTCAATATAAAATTTAAAATTAAATTCGTCTAATATTTAATGTGAATTTGAGCAATCATGATTTGTGTCATCAGAAATTGAAAATTCTAGTCACCATTCTTTAGTTTAATTTCACTGGATATGTTATTGTTGTAAAATTAAGATAAATTTTATATAAATAATGAAAAGGAAAATTATATGAATAATAAACAAATATATATTAGTTAAAAAATAATTATGGTTTGTGATGATGAAATTAGGTCTTGCGCCTAACTCACACCCCAAAAGATAGCTGAAAGGGAGGAGGATTGTTTTAGCCTTATAAGGAGTCCATATGGTGCGTGGACAATTTTTTTTTGGGAGCCCAACATTGGGTGAGACGGGTCATGCTCTGATACCATGATGAATTAGATTTTAAGCCTAACTCACACCCCAAAAGCTAGCTCAAAGGGAGGAGGATTGTCTAAGTTTTATAAGTAGTCCATCCTGTCAATATATTATTCCTTCCAGTAGGAGTTAACACATGGTTGGCCATTTACAGATTGTGTACACAGCTGTACATGACTGTCCATTTACAGATTTACAGATCCTTTCCAGTAGGAGTGACACATGGCTGTCCATTTACAGATTTACAGATTCTTTCCAGTAGGAGTGGCACATGACTGTCCATTTACAGATTTACAGATTCTTTCCAGTAGGAGTAGGCACATGACTGTCCATTTACAGATTGTATACAACTGTACAGATTGTAGCTGTCCATTTAATCTGGTTGCTTGTATAAATAGATGCACGAAATATATGAAACAGAGGGGGGACATTTTTATTAGAGCATAAAAAAAAATATTTTCAGAAATTCTCTTTTATTTTGTCATGGTATCAGAGCCAGAACTCTGAGATCGTAGCGTTTTTGTTCTTGGTTTCTCGTGTTCATCTATTCAGTTTTCTTGGACTTGATTACGTAGTTATTGTTTCTGGTTTAATCATGTCTTTGGAAATGATCTGTAAATCTGAAAATGGACAGCCATGTACGGCTGTGTACACAATCTGTAAATGGCCAACCATGTGTCAACTCCTACCGGAAAGAATAATATATTGACACACCCATCTCATTAACCACTAATGTGTGACTTTTTGTCTCAACACCCCACCTCACGCCTAGTGCTTAGCATCTGGTGCGTGGACAATTTTTTTTGGGGACCCAACATTGGGTGAGATGAACATGCTCTGATACCATGATGAATTAGGTTTTTAGGCCTAACTCACATCCAAAAGCTAGCTCAAAGGGAGGAGGATTGCCTTAGACTTATAAGGAGTCCACCTATCTCATTAACCACCAATGTGAGACTTTTTGTCTCAACTCTCCCCCTCACGCCCAGTGCTTAGCATCTGCTGTGTGGACAATTTTTTTCGGGGCCCAACATTGGGTGAGACGCTAGCTTTTGGGGTGTGAGTTAGGCCCAAGACCTAATTTTATCATGCGCGAATCGTATACACCGTAAATTGTATAGAGAACTATACAAATGTTGTGCGCGACTAATAGCAAAATATACAAATGTTATACAAAAAGTACGAATTGTACAGCGAATTATATAAATGTAGCACGAATTATATAGCGAAATATACAAATACTGTCAATTATATAGTAAATTATACAAACATTGTGCGCGAATTGAATAGCGAAATATACAAATATTATACAGAAACTATAAATTTTTATAACAAATTATACAAAATTGTGCGAATTGTATAATGAAAGATATAAACAGTGTTATAGTTATAGTTACGAAATATAATTATCCAAACTATAGTTATAAAATATAATTAATTAAGATATTGTTGAATGGTTACATGTAAAAATTCTTCTATGTAAAATTATAACCGCAATATAAGAAAATTAACTACCTATCCATAATTCTACAATTATAATTGTAACATAATTTTATTTTAAACCAAACACCCCCCTTAAACATCTCTATTAATAATGTAAAGCAGTCAAAATTGTACTAAACTAATTGTCTTATTATATTTAAGCATGCATACAATAAGGCCACTAAAGAAATAAAATAAGATTAGCCAATATTCAACTACGATTTTTTGAAAAGTCAATTGACAATAGGATGCTTTTTAGTGAGATTTAATTATAGTACATTTTTTAAAAATTTAATATATTGTGTATGATTTTTTAAAAAATACAACATCAAAAATGTTTTATGAGCTCGAGGAATAATTGAAAATATTTATTAAAAATAACGTCTCTTTTGGCCTTTCTTTTTATGGGTGGAGACAGTAACAAGGGGAGTAATTCTCTTGTCATAAATAAAAAATGGACCAATAATTAAATAAAGTACAAGAATATGATGAATCCAAGGCACTTAATTTTTAAAAGTAAATGAATTTGAATTAGTAATAATAAGCAACTTATTATTTGACATTTAGTTAATTTTCTCTTTGAAAACTTCACAAGTTTCATTATTCATTTGGACGTAAGTTTTTGTATTTTTGGCAAGTACATCTTGATTATTTGATTTATTAAAACAGAAAAAGGTTAAAAATAATAAAATAAAATACATATATTCATGGGAAAAGTACTATAAATTACAATTTCTTTTCAAATCAATATAATTAAAAAAAAATACATATTCAAATGCTAATTAAAGCTCGTACTTCCTCTGTCCAACAATAGTTGTTCAGTATTGACTTGACACGGGAATTAAGAAGCTGTAAATGATAAGGATGAGGTTACTGAATCGCCCTTTGAATATAATATATATCATGTCTTGAAAAATAATATGAAAATAATTACAATCAATGATAAGAACAAATTAAGAATTAAAACGGACATTTGTTCTTAATATAGTGTGATGGGATTGTTGAAATTTCTTCATCTTTATATAAATTAAAATTTTTATTATTAAATTGTAGCACGCTTCCTAGCGACCGGGGGGAGAGAGAAGTGGAAAAAACGATTTTCTTCGCTTTTTGATTGTCAAAGATAGAGTCAGTTTCGAAGAAAGCATGTATGTGCAATCAATTCGTTACATATGGCTACTTAGATTTCATCGATACAAAGCCAATTTCAATACACTCAAATTACGTAAATCAATAGTTCAATCGCACTCAAAGGTATTAGTATGTTTCCAATTTTTATAGGAATTTCTTTACCAAAAAAAAAAAATGATAACTCCAATAAAATATTTCTCCTCTCACCATCTCCATAGTGTGTGAGACAAATGTATGCATTTCGATTAGGGATTGTTCTGATAAGAGAGAGAAAGTTTGATTAATAAAGGCATTCGATGAATGGAGGAATTGACAAAGAAATAGCCAATTGACTGCCCTCTTCCGCTTGGCCTCCTCTTGCTATTCTCTTTCTTTCTCTCTCCTATTGACTATTGACATAGCAAAGTCTGTATCCATTGAGCATGATACCCATTCTCTACAAAGTGATTTTTGAAAAGATCTTTCGAAATCAGGGTTAAAATCAACAGATAGGATTAATTATAAAAGGTAATTAACATTAAATTGATGGATTGTATATACATCGTCGCTTGTTAATTCAACTTGAATTAGTTCATAAAATCAACAGACATGATCGATTAACGTTGACGGACAATCAATTTTGTCTAACGATTTAAATAAATTAAAAAGCAACATAGAAATGTTAATAAAGCCGAAGGATTAAAACTATTTTTCATAAATATATCTAAAAAATATAGCTACTTCGAATCAAACTCATGTATTTTGTGTGACTTTGATTCTACCACTGTACCAACATTCTCATTGAAATGAATAAATTTCTTATAAAGAACATTTTCTCTCCAGGGGCCAACATAATATTAGTATGAATTGATTGAATCAGCGAATTTCGAATACTAGATGACTAAGAAAAATCAAGAAAAAAAGCTATAGTTACTTACGTGCAAGATCGTGGTTCAACCATTTAAAGACCTGTTCTATGCCAAAGTATAATATAGATGTGAGGAAAGCTATATTTTGACTTTATTTTTTATTTTTATCAATTGATTTTTTCTAACTTTTATTTTTTATTTTTTTAGTGGTGGTGGTGATAGTTGAGTTGAAACTTGGAAAAAAAAAAAAGAGAGAAAAATTTACCTAGAAAAAGCCTTCCTAAAATATTTTCTAGATAAATTAATATTTTAAAATATGTTTATTAACAGCAAGTATGATTTGTCAAATAATTTTTATGAGGTGTACAGCTAGTGACAACAAACTCCTCTTACTAATTCATTCAAATATTCAATTTTATATCATGGTGGAATATATATACTTGTATAATTAGTTCATTATATCATTATAATTCATATATTAAACTTACTTGCAATGATTAACTCTTAATTAGTTAAGGATAATCATAATCAACTTGTTAATTTATAAAGTATAGTGGGGTTGTAATGAGTTTACCATTTGCAATACTTTGAAAAACATCGACTTTCGAAAGAGAGTCTCGATGTGGCAGTGTATACTTCGCTTTATAGCTAGGTTAATCACTGGCTAGAGGACGCCGTTCTATTGGATCGGAGGTAGTCCAGAATGTTATGTAGAAAAGATCAAGGAGGATCCTATCCGTCAGGAAAAGGAGCTAGCTTTAGGGATGGAATTGAATTATTACGAGATAAACAATGAGACAAAGGAGAGCACTTAGACAAGTCAACCAAAATGAAATACCACCAAAAGTAAAGATCACCAAAATAGTAATTCGATCTTTTGATCATCCATTTTTTGAAAAAAAAAAATTGCGCGCTTCTACCTTACGGGTCTATTTTATATAACACTTTTCTAACAATTCGAGGAATTGATTATTCTCTTCTTTATGCGTAATATCTTAAAATGTAAATTAAAATATCTATATTGATAACAAACATGTCATTAGCATATATATAGAGAGAGAGATGAAATTGTGAAATTCAAAACTTTAAGATACAATAAATACATAAAAATTCATTTCTCTATTTTCTTTTTAATTTTTTTTCTATTTTTTAGTTTCTAAAGTAGGAGAATAAGATGTGCACGTTACTCCTTTTCTCCTTTGGTGAAAATACGCATACGTAAATATAAAGACATGATTTATTGAGATATATAAAAAAAAATAAAAAAAATCCTTAAAATTTATCATTATCATTCCAATAAATGAATAATGTTGAAAAATTACTAATTCTTTTTTTCTTTTGGTTTTTTTTCTTACCACTTTTAACATATCTTCACAAAAAAAAAAAAAAAGTTTGAGGATAAATAAAAGGGTGATTAATAATCCAATTAAATAGTATTACCTCCGTCCTATTTCAGTTGAATTTGTGGGATAATCTGCACATATTAAGAAAAATATTCAAAGACAAAATTTACATCATACTTTCTACTATTACCCTTTGAAAAATCACAAATATATAGTATAATTTATTTGCTAGAAAATATAAAATTTTAATAAATAAAAGAACAAATCTAGAAAAAATTTAAAACATTCATCTTGAAATTGTAACAATTCAAATATTTTGAACATTAAAAAAATCTCAAAAATTCAATTAATTTTGAATGGAGGCAGTAACCTTACGATTATGTTGTAATGAAAGATTTTCTAAATGAGTATGCCTAAAATTTAAAAACAAATAAAAAGAATCAAATACTCCTCCCGTCTGATTTTTTGTCAAGTATATTAAAAATAGTTATTTCAACTTAATTAACAATTTAATCAATCAATAAATAATTAGTCACTTTTTTTCAGTTCTACCCGCAGTAATTAAATCATTCTTAAAATGTTAAAAAATCTATTAGTGTTACAATTTTAAAAGGTACCAAACATTTCAATAAGGTTGTACTAGTCAAATTGCACCCCTTATTAAAAATATCCCTGAACTTGGCGTAAGCTAGTAGTTTCATCTTGAACAATTGACGGTCTTAAAAACACCTGTTTGTCTAACTAAATTAAAATACATCCCTGATATATCGCAAGTGTTAAAAATATCTCTTAACTTGGCATGAATTTAAGGGTGTATTTCACTCTTGTTACAAGATTAGGGGCGTGTTTAAGTTTAGTTAGACAAGTAAAGAGGTGTTTTTAACACTAGAAATAATTCGTGGATGAAACCAATAATTCGTGTCAAGTTTAACTGTATTTTTAATACTTTCTCATTTTTCTTTAGAGTTGGGCTAAACACTATCTTGACAATTGAAATGGAACAGACGGAACAATATTTAATCAAGTTAGTTATAGGTTTAATCTAGTTTATTTTACCAAAATAAGAGTTTCCAAGTTCCAACTTTGCTAAAAATTGCTCCATGCATACTATCTTGTTAATCCATAAAGTTTACTATCCTTTTTTCCGACTAAAGAATGACTTAATTATATATAATGCTCACCTTTATTTGATACGTTTATTCATAATTATCAATATACAAAAATGAAAACTATATCAAAGTGGATAGTCCAATATAGAAGCTAGAAGTAACCTACCTATAATAGTTGCCCTAATCGAAGCTTCAACGTAACATTAAATTAGCCTCATAAATTGAATCTTAAATAAAAGGTTCAACCGCATAACATATAGCCAAAAAGTAGTCATGTACGTATCTAATAGAGGTGGACATTTAGTTCTTCGATTCGACTTTATTCGATATTTTTAAGATAATTTTTTGGTGCAAACTTATGAAAAATAAAATTGAGGATAAAATCTAGGTATAAGACACTTAAAAACTTAAAATCATATTAAGAGATGACGTGTCCCCATGAAACACTTATTGTGCTTAAAGAATTATACTGACTTTTTGTCAAGAACTTGTGCCTCCAACTATTACTTGAGGAAAACAAATAAGAAGGTGAATTCCTTTGCATGACATAAACCGGCAAAAATATGTTTGAATATCTCCAGGAAAATAATATTTCAAGTTAACTATATGAATTACAAATTTTTGCTACTTTGACTTATTTCATGAATAATTTAATTGCTATATACATAATTTTATTCTTTTAGGGTCTAATATATGTCTAGTTTTTATTTTTTTAATAAATGTTTGATTCTTTGATGCACCAAAGTTTTGAGACTCCTACACCAACATCAAATCAAACTTAAAAAAAGAACATCAACAACGAACTAAAAAATCTAAAAACTGAAGAATCGGATTAGCTTGATTCAGTTTGATTTTTCGAATTTTCGATACTTAAGCCCGCCCCTAATATCTAATAATTTGCTCAATCGACAACGCCCTCTAAACCACGAGCAGCTAGATCCATTCTCTTAAGCAAATTTTTAACGAGAAAGTTCGACGAAAAAAGAATGTTTTTTAAAACTTATTCAAAGTGATAAATATTTTAGACAAAAAAGTTCCTTTCAATAAAGTGAGACAAATAAAAAAAACAGAATGAAGTATCCTTAAAAAATAAAAACAAAAAAGGAAAACGTTAAGTTGTTACCTAGGAAATTTCA
The DNA here is from genome assembly GCA_026153255.1 of Solanum medicagineum. Classification (NCBI taxonomy): domain Eukaryota; kingdom Viridiplantae; phylum Streptophyta; class Magnoliopsida; order Solanales; family Solanaceae; genus Solanum; species Solanum medicagineum. The sequence continues at coordinate 9,356 of JAPFFP010046147.1, forward strand.
CAAAAAAATACTTATTCCCCGCGGCGGCAACTTGAATTAAAAAATTATAAGGCGTTTTGGTCGAGTGCGGAGCTAATAGTTTGCATACGAATTCAATCAAATTTAATTTAAATAATATATTTATACTAAGAAATTTATATATAAAATATTAAATTATATTTTAGTTACTATTACTTTAAATAATCATTATAAAATTCAGAATGAAGTTATAAATTTATATTCTAACTTTGTCCCTGCAAGGTTAATAAAATTTTCTAGAGGGTACAACAACAATATACCCAGTGGAATTCCACAAGTAGGGTTTGGGAGGGTAGAATGTACGCGAACCTTACTACTATACCTCATAGAGGTAGAAAGGTTGTTTCTAGGGAACTGGTACGCCCAAATTTACACTCCAAACGAAATAGTAAAGCGCTCGTTGATCAAATATAGAACTCAACCAGAGTTGAGGTCGATCCCACAAAGAATGCGTGAAAATAAATCTATTAGCACTGTTTCCATATGTAATATCTATTCCCGAAACAAAAGTGCATAAAGTAAATGGGATTTTTTTGGTTTTTCAAAATGAATTGCTAAAGTAAAGTACTAATTGAGTTTAAGAATGACTAGATTTCAAAGAAATCATATGACGCTAGGATTGTGTTCCCCATGACATCTAATGCGATAGCCGAATCTAGTGGTAAACTCGTTCATGATTACGTATATAAGATCTAACAAGTTAAGTAACATTTAATTCACCTCTCGGTCCCTCTTAAATGCATGTCATTCCTCACCTTTCGGTCTCAGAACGTATACGTGCTAACCCTTGTTATTGATCCCGGAATACTCTCACCTTTTGGTCTTAAGTACTTAGACAAGGTTAAAAACCTCAAATTTCCGTCGTAGAAATCTTTTCCTAATCAAAGCATTCTTCCCGGGCATGCAAAGAATAAATGCTTGACCCTAATGCGTCGACTCATCAAGGAAGAAATTATTACGAATATTACTACAATATATACGTTAATCAATCCCGAGAATTACCCCATATTCGTCTATCTTATAGATTTGTCATGGTTCCCACAACCCTAGTTGTGGATTTAGCCTAGCGTATTCAAGCAATAAAACTCACGAAGATAGAAGGAATTCATAATAAATAACTTACTATTGAAGAACCAACCAATCCACAAGTTACAAGCTTGAAATTGATAGCAAAAATCCCAAAATCTTGCAACCCCCCCCCCCCCCCCCCAAAGAAAATATTATTTTCTGGAGTTTTCTATCTCTAGCCGTAAAAAAACTAAGTAAAAACGAAATAAAATACCTATTTATATATAAAGAAAATCTAATCCTAATTAAAATAGGAAAAATTCGTCGACATGGCAACGGGCCACCACACGGCCTGTGGAAGGTACTCAGACCGTGCAACGGTCCCTGTGGTGGGACTTCATCAAATTCGCGAACATCATCTCCACGTAGGGGCAGACGGCCCGTGAAATGGACCGTCTGTCATGCCTTGTGTGAAATTTTTCTTGCAATTTTGCAACCTTTTTTCTCACGCTCAATGACAAAGACCGTGGTAGGTCACACGGTCCGTGTAACCTTCCGTCCGGCTCTACTTTGATTTTTTTCTAGAACTTTAGACGATACATAGGATCACGTGAACTTGACGGTTCGTGGGACGGTTTGTGTCACATCAAACGGTCCGTCAACTGTGCCGTGCGATCTGCCTTGACCAATTTCTTCGCTTTTCAACGGTAGCAGGCACTCACGTAGCTTTGACGAGCCCCCACACGGCCCGTTTAGTGACTCACTGGCCGTGTGAGCCTCCGTGTGCTCTCC
>JAPFFP010046148.1:0-11172 GCA_026153255.1 Solanum medicagineum
ATGATATGTTGATTGTTGGCCAGGACACCAAGAAGATTGCTAGCTTGAAGAAGTCATTGAGCAAGTCCTTTGAAATGGAGGATTTAGGCCCTGCTAAAGAGATTTTAGCCATAAGGATCACTCGTGATAGAAAGAACAAGAAACTTTGGCTATCCCAGGAGAGATATATTGAGAAGGTGCTTAACAGATTCAACATGAGCAATGCTAAACCCGTGAACTCTCCACTTGCAGGACACATGAAGTTGAGTATGGATCAATGTCCTTCAAGTGAGAAAGAAAAGGAAGAGATGAATAAGGTGCCTTATGCTTCTGCCGTGGGCAATTTGATGTATTCCATGGTATGTACGAGGCCAGACATTGAACATTCAGTTGGGGTTGTTAGCCGTTACATGTCGAATCCGGGTAAAGAGCACTGGGCAACCGTAAAGTGGGTTCTCAGATATCTTAGAGGTACCTCCAAAGTTTGTCTATGTTTTGGTATTGGACAACCTGAGTTATCTGGGTACACAGATGCAAATATGTCTGGAGATGTTGATACTGCAAAGTCTACCTCGGGATACTTGATGACATTTGCTGGAGCTGCAGTTTCATGGCAATCAAGATTGCAGAAATGTGTTGCTTTGTCCACTACTGAGGCAGAATATATAGCAGCTGTTGAGGCAGGCAAGGAGTTATTATGGATGAGGAATTTTCTTGAGGAGCTTGATTTGAAACAATAAAATTATCTTCTTCACTGTGATTCTCAGAGTGCCATCCACCTTGCCAAGAATGTCGCTTTTCATTCTCGAACCAAACATATTAAGAAAAGATATCATTGGATTCAAGAAGCTGTAGAGGACAAGTCATTTGGACTTGTGAAGATTCACACAAGTCATAATTGTTCAGATATGTTGAACAAGACTTTGCCGAAGGAGAATCTCGTGTTTTGTCGAGAGAAGGCCGGCTTGATTTCTTACTCCATGTAGGAGTGAGGGGGAGATTTGTTAGGAAATTTCCCTCCTACATGGAGGGATAGCCCAATTAATTTGGGCTCTTTAAATTGGACAAGAATTTAAGCCCACAAATATTGTTATTTAAATCTTGGCCCAATTCACTCTTTTGGTGTGGTTAACAAAAGGGCAGCAGCAATCAGAAACAGAGAGAAGTCAGCAGAAAAATAGGAAAAACAGAAAAGCAGCAGAGAAAAATTTGCATTTTTTTCCACTGTGCAGTAGTTTGATTTTCTTCTGGATCGAAGGTCAAATGGAGTCCGTTCTTCCTCAAATTTTAGTATGTTGTTCCTGACACTCTCCTCTTCAAGTGAACAGTTTTTCATTTTGACGCTCGGAAGGTCATTTTTCTGATTGCATTTTCAGACTGCATTTTTGGTACTTTTTCTTCCATTTTTGGTGAAATTGCTAATTGTTGTCTTGCCAAGATTGTTTGTTGATGATTGTATTTTCCTCTAGTGTTTACTAGAGAGGAGAACTTGTTGTACCTACTTGGTTTTGGTGATTAGTGGAAGCTTTTGGATCGTTGTTGAACTATCCCGTGGTTTTCTCCCCGATTTGGGGTTTCCATGTAAATTGTGTGTTCACTACTTTATTTTTGCTGTGTTGCTGCTGTCAATTTTTGGAATTCATTGTGCCTTGTCATTCATTTTGTTTATTTGGGGAAAAGATTGTATTGCGCTTCCGGTTGTGTTTTGTCGTTTCATTATTATATCTGCATATTGATGTCGCCAATGACATCACACGAAGGCAGATTTTTCCCTATATAAGGAGCTCCTCAGCTCCTCATTTAAGCATTACCAACAGTGGGAGTCACAAAGAAAAATCATTGAGTTATTTCTTCTTATGAGGTATACCATAGGCTATTTAAGAAAAATAGTCTGTGAAGAAAAATAGAGTGTGAGCGATATTTTTAGTAAGGTGAAAATCAAAAGAGGGTATTTCTTTTGTGTGTATAAGTCCTTTTGAGTATTGTACTTTGCCTGCATGGTGTAAAATTCCTTACTATAGTGATATCAGTTGCTCCTCTTGGCCCATAAGTTTTCCCTTATTTAAAAGAGTTTCCACGTAAAAATATTTGATGTCATTATTTTACCATTTTATTCATATTATTGTGCCATATTTATTTTGTGTTAGTCCATGTTTTTCCAACAAACTGGTATTGTTTAGGTCTTTGAGGAAGGTTAAGATAACATTGAAAGTGTAAGAAAGGGCATTAGAGTAATTAGCATTTACGAAAATGCCATTAGTGAACAGATGGAAAAATTGGCAAAGTGTCATCTCACTGAAGACTTCAATGGGAGATAGATAGAATAGAATGGGCTCCTACTCTCTTTCAATCGCCAATGCCAAAAACAAAGACAAATAGCACGTAGACCAGAGGGGAGGTTGAGTCAGCAGCTAGTTTTTTCGGAATAGAAAGAAAGGATGCTATTGAATCTTCTTATTGAAGGGCATTTTAGCAATTAGACGGAATGAGTCTTCTCTCGGTCAGGGTCTCCCCCCTACTCCCTCACTCGCTCTCTTTGCTGCGAATTCCTTGTGTTAAGCATATGGGCTCTGAAGCCTAGTGAGCACTTTCAGGCACTCCACGGGTCGTGTGGAGTGCCCGTGAGACAAGACTTAGATAGAAAAATGGAATTGGAACACTTTAGAAAAAGTTAGCATCGATGTCACTTTGATGACCACTTTCACTGACCGTGTAGTGTTACGCGGACCGTTTACTAGTCTGTCCCACCTCACTTAGATAAGAAAATGTTGCATGCCAGCACACTCCCAGGTGCCACGGCCAGTACCCCTTCACATGAGCCGTACAAGGCAGTCGTGACCCATGCCTTAGCTTCTAATGCCACCCACGCCTAGCCAAGCCTCTTAAAACACCTCCACGCCCCTCCTCACGACCATTGGTGAGTCACATGGCCCGTACCACTGGTCGTGGCCCAAGACTTAGCCTTACCATTCCATTTTCCAACCCCAAACATTTCCCACAACCCGTACAAGGTCACACTGCTCGTATGGGTGCCCGTGGGGCTTCATTGCACTGGAGGGTCTCACGAAAATGGTCAGAACTCCTTCATTGACATCGGAATGAGGTGAAACCAAGTGCGTTGCGAAGCTAACTCAAAGGTCTTTCATTTTAGATGTCATGGGCCACTCAGTTCCAAATGTGCCAAGATTTATGCTTGTTTAAATTTGACCCTTGCATGAACCATCACCCAAAACTCAACTCTTAGAGATGTCATGGACTCATTAGGTACTAAGAGTCTCTCATGAACCTAATACACCCCAAACCTGACCAAATGAGGCTTGAAACATGGATGTATAAGAGCATAGAGTTATGAGGTGTCACACATGCCAAACAAATTTTGGGCATGAGGATCACTCGTCGTAGAGATGAAAGGTAGATTTAACTGCCATAAAGTACATTGAATATGTGCTGGATTGCTTCAATATGAAGAGTGCTAAGCCTGTCAACATACCTCTTGCTAGTCATATGAAATTGAGCAAGAAGATGTGTCCAAGAACAACGGAGGAAAAAGCGAATATCGCCAAAATTCCATATTCCTCTGTCGTTGGAAGTCTAATGTATGCAATGGTATGCACTAGACCTGATATTTCTCATGTAGTTGGTTGTCAACAGTATTCTTGATAACCCTGGAAAAGAGCATTGGGAAGCTCTGAAGTGGATACTTAGGTATCTGAGAGGAAGCTCACATGTGTGCTTGTATTTTGGAGGCTCTAGTCCAATCTTGAAGGGCTATACAGATGCTGATATGGCTGGTGATCTTGATAACAAAAAATCCACTATTGGATATTTGTTTACTCTTTCAGGGGGAGCTCATCATGGAAGTCAAAGTTATAGAAGTGCGTTGCATTATCTACAACAGAAACTGAGTATATTACGACTACTGAAGCTAGCAAAGAGATGATATGACTTAAACAATTCCTTCAAGAGCTTGGGTTGTAGCAGATGGAATATGTTGTCTATTGTGATAGTCAAAGTGCGATAGACTTGAGCAAATGTACCATGCGAGGACAAAACATATAGATGTGAGATACCACTAGATTCGAGAAAAGATAGAGGATAAGTCTATGCAAATTGAAAAGATCTCTACAAATGAGAATCCTGCAGACATGCTGACCAAGGTTGTGACAAAGGACAAGTTCGAATTATCCAAGGAACTTCTTGGCATGAGCTCTCTTTGAGAAGAGAAATACACCTCCTTCTAGTGAATGGGTTTGGAGGGGGAGATTTGTAGGGTCCAGCCCCCTTTTTCAATTCAACAAAGTAATGCTGCCAATCCACTTTCAAAGTGGAAACCAACTTTCATTATTATGTCTGCATATTGATGTCACCAATGACATCACATAGAGGCAGATTTTACCCTATATAAGGAGCTCCTCAGCTCCTCATTTAAGCATTATCAACAAAGAGAGTCACAAAGAAAAATACAATGAGTTATTTCTTCTTGTGAGGTATACCATAGGCTCTTTAAGAAAAATAGTTTGTGAAGAAAAATAGTGTGAGCGATATTTTTAGTAAGGTGAAAATCAAAAGAGGGTATTTCTTTTGTGTGTGTAGAAGTCCTTTTCGGTATTGTACTTTGCCTACACGATATAAAATTCCTTACTATAGTGATATCAGTTGCTCGTCTTGGCCCGTGGTTTTTTTCCTTATTTAAAAGGGTTTCACATAAAAATATTTGGTGTCATTATTTTCTCATTTTATTCATATTATTGTGTCATATCTATTTTGTGTTAGTCCGTGTTTTCCCAACATGATGCTGTAAAAATTGTATCAGAAACTGTCTTGTGGTGTTGTAAATTCTCATCTAGTGCCTCGGTAAATTAGTGTGTAATTGAAATAACATACTAGCTCTATCCCATTTTATGTGGCACCTTTTGACTTGACACGCTGTTTAAGAAAAAAAGGAAGACCTTTGAAATTTGTGGTCTAAATAATTTTTAGATATTTGTATGAAAATCATTTCATTAAGAGTAAAAATAGAATTTAAAGTTGAATTGTTTTCGGCTTGAATAAGATGACATTCTTTTTGGGACAAATTAAAAAGGAAAAGGTACTATAGAAAATGGGACGGAGAGAGTAATACAAATCTTTGTAAATAAAGCTTGAAGACAATGTTCATTGAGCTGTGAAAGGTGGTGGGGCATTGTTAATTTCTATGAACCTTGTTCCTTAATCCACCTTAGAAATTATTTCGACTTACCCATTTCATCTAATAAGTCCTCAATGAGTGGTATGAAAACCTTATGCTTCACCATGCATCTGTTTGAGTCCTTGTGGTCCACATACAAATGCCAATAACCCTTTGTGAAAAAAAGGGCAATAACCAACCTTCTTTCCAACCAAAACAAACAGATATTGTGCAAAGGGAAGCTACTTGGTTGTACTATTCCTGTCTCCAATATGACTTGTCCAGTTGGTATTAACGGGTCAATGACCAACTATAAATGTACCAGCTCAGGAACTATGAGTTTGAATGCTGAAAGTTTGTCCAAACTATGCGTTTGATGCTTGGGATAGATCTCTATTACCTCTACTAATCAACTAGGTACATGCTTCCTCTCACTAACGCAGCTGCCAAATAACTTTGTCCACCGAGGAGTAAGATCTGTTCGATATTTAAGTGGTATAGTCACTACCTGTAACCCATAGACACCTTACTACTTAGAAAACTCTCTCTTGTCTTGCCAATCTAGTATTGCCATACCAGAGAACTATCTTTATGGGTAGAATATCTTAGAAAGATATCTTTCCCTTCTTTCACTATCCCCTTTCACTCTTGAACTACTTAAACAAGGAGGCGCTACTCCGTAAGCAAGCATGTAAAATTTTGTTATTCAGCTGGATTTGAACCTAAGTCTATCATATTCTATACCAATTTCATTTACTAGTAGTTCACATAATTGTGGCAATAATATGTCACTAAGTTGATTAAAAAAGAAAGGAATCTTAGGACCTTATCAAAAAAATTTTTAAAATGGAATCTTGTGAGAGCTTTTATTTGTCTTGCAAAGCTTCGAGCACATCATATGAAAACATTGAGCCCAAAGTCTGCCCACCCAATTTTCAAACTCATAGAACAGTGCAAGAACCTAAATACCCTCAAGCAAGTGCATGCTCAAATGATCACAACTGCGCTTATTCTCCACACTTACCCTCTTAGTAGCATTCTTATTTCATCCTCCACCATAGCTGGCACCATTTCCTGTACTCTGAGCATCTTCAACCATGTAACCAATCCAACAATCTTCCTTTTCAACACCCTCATCTCATCATCACTTTCTAGGAAACAAGATGACCAGAAAACTCACTTTGCATTAGCCCTTTATTCTCATATTCTGACGCAAACCACTCTCATACCCAACAGTTACACCTACCCTTCTCTTTTTAAGGCTTGCAGTTCTCAACCATGGCTTCACATGGCCGAGCCTTGCACAAACATGTCTTAAAATTCCTCGAACCACCTTATGATTGTTTTGTTCAAGCCTCATTGCTTAATTTCTACTCCAAGTGCGGCGAATTGGGTGTTTCAAGAGTCCTCTTTGATCAAATTACTAAACCTGATCTAGCTTCTTAGAGCTCCATACTTTCAACTTAGGCACATAATTATTCTGTTTATCATGGATCTAATCTTGATAATGCGTGTAACAGGTCTTGTTTATCATTGGAGGTTTTGCTTCTGTTTAGTCAAATGCATAAATCTTTGACTTGTCCTAGTGAAGTTAGTTTGGTGGCATTGATAAGTGCGTGTGCTGATTTAGGCGCACTTAGCCAAGGAATATGGGCTCATTATTATGTGCTAAAGAGTGGTCTCAAGCTCAATCGGTTTGTTGGCACAACATTAATCACCATGTATGCAAATTGTGGACAGCTTGATTTTGCCCGTCAGGTATTCGATCAACTTCTTGAAAGAGACACTTATTGTTATAATGCCATGATTAGAGGACTTGCAGTTCATGGCGTCGGTCTGGAAGCCCTTGAACTTCTCAAGAAAATAGATTTAGAATGTTTATTTCCTGATGATGTCACAATGCTTGTTCTAATGTGTGCTTGCTCTAATGTGGGGTTCATTGATCAATGCTGCAAATATTTTGAGTCAATGATGGAGGATTCTGGTATTGAGCCTAAGCTTGACTACTATGGGACCTTAGTGGACCTATTCGGTTGAACAGGCCGAGTAAAGGAGGCAGAGGAAATAGTTCAGACCATTCCTATGAAGACAAATGCAGTTCTTTCGAGGTCCTTACTCAGAGCTGCTAGAGTTCATGGTAACTTAGAGGTAGGCAAATCAGCTTTGAAACAATTGATACAGCTGGAGCCAGACACCAGTGAGAATTATGTATTACTATCGAATATGTACGCTAGCTTGAACAGGTGGGATGATGTGAAAAATGTAAGTTGACGAAAGATTAGGGGATTGACAAAGCTCTTGCTAGTAGCATTCTCGATATTGATGGTTGTTATGCATGAGTTCCTTATTGGCGATGTAATCGAATAGAAGTTGATTGTCTATTCCAACAGGTAAGCAAGATATAATTACAATACATTAGATACTAATTTAGGAAAGAAAATAAAGAGGGATTCCTAAAGATCTGCTAGTAATTACAAGGGATTCCTAAAGAGCTACTAGCTAATTATGACTATGTATATTACTAAGAATGATGTCGATATACATTTTGTAACACACCCCCTCAAGTTGGAGCATAGATATTGATCATGCCCAACTTGATGCAAAGGTAATCAACCCGAGTTCCATTCACTGCCTTTGTAAGCAAATCAACTAGCTGCTCTCCTGTCTCACATAGCTAGTAAGTTTTCTTGAATCTGCTCAAGAATAAAGTAGCAGTCAACTTCAATATGTTTAGTTCTTTCATGATACACCGGGTTTGAGGCAATATGAGTAGCAACTTGATTACCATGCCAAAGTTTTGGTGGCATATGATGCTTCAACCTAATTTCAGTTAAAAGTTGATGTATCCACATGATTTCACGCGTTGACTGTGACATAGCTCTAAGCTCAGATTTTACACTGGATCAAGATACAACACTTTGCTTCTTACTCCTCCATGATACCACAGTTCCTCCAACAAAGACACAATAGCCTATAGTAGATCTTCTATCAATTTCAAAACCAGTCTAATCAACATCTGTAATACACTCAATACAAGTATGGTTGTGATTGCTATACAGTATGCCAAGTCTAGGAGATCCTTTCAAGTAACATAAAATTCGTTCCAAAGCTGCCTAATGCTTCACCGTAGGTGTAGACATGAACTGACTAACGACACTTACCGCAAAGGCAATATCTGGACGAGTCACTGTGAGGTTGCTTAACTTCCCAACTATACTCCTATATCTCTCTGGGTTATCAAAAGGCTTGCTATCATCTTTCATTAGTTGTACACCAGGAAGCATTAGAGTACTGCAAGGTTTGGCTGCCAATTTTCCAGTTTCTGCAAGTAGGTCAAGAATGTACTTTCTTTGAGATAGAAGAATTCCTTTATTGCTTCTATTTACTTCTACTCCCAAAAAGTATTTCCACTGGCCTAAGTCCTTTGTATGGAACCTAGTATGCAAGAAAGACTTAAGGGAAGATATCCCCTCAGAATCACCTCCTGTTATGACAATGTCATCAACATATACAACAAGAAGGATACTACCAACTATATATAGTCGGTAGAAGACCGAGTGATCACATTCGCTCATTTTCAGCCCAAACTCCTGACTACTTCACTAAACTTTCCAAACCAAGCCCATGGACTCTGCTTCAATCCATACAAGGATTTCTTCAAATGACAGACTTTCCTATACTCCCCCTGAGCAATAAAATCGAGTAGTTGCTCCATATATACTTCCTCTTGAAGATCACCATGAAGAAATGCATTCTTGCTATCTATATGATGTAAAGCCCAATTCCTAGAAGCAGCTAAAGAAATGAACAAGCGCATAGAAGTGACTTTGGCAACGGAGAAAAGGTGTCTGAATAGTCCACTCCATAAGTCTGAGCATATCCATTAGCCACAAGCTTGGCCTTAAGTCTTACCACAGAACCATCTAGATTAACTTTCATTGTGAACACCCAATTACATCCTACTGGTTTCTTTCTGTGGGGTAAATCCACCAAATTCCATGTGTGATTTTCCTCCAACACATGTATTTCTTCAAGCATCACATTTGACCATCTAGGATGATGCAAAGCCTCTTTCACTCTTTTGGGTGTAGAAACAGAGTCTAAAGAAGCAATCAAGGATCTTGATACGGGAGACAAGATATCATAGGAAACAAAGTTAGAAATAGAATATGTGGATTTGCAAGTCTGTGTACCTTTACGAAGAGCAATAGGGAGGTCAAGGTTTCCTGGAGGATTTGATGGAGGGGGGTTAGATAAAGGAGGAATTAGTGCAGGGCACCGTGCGACCTAGCAAACTTTTTCACTCAAGTTGGTCTATTGTCTCCTCAAATAAACTTGAATAATAGGCGGTCTTGCTGGAACATGCATTGAAGGCGCAGTAGTCAAGTGGTGCTCTATAGAATAACTAAGAGAGGGAAAAGTAACATCACTTGATTGCTCAACACGAGTAACTTGATAAACTAACCACTCATCTTCCTCCCCCTAACTTGTAGAACTAGGAGGGTTATAAAATAATGGTGTAGTCTCTGAAAAGATCACATTATTTGACACTAGATATTTCCCAAGTTTAGTAGAATAACATCCATACCCTTTTTGAAGACGAGAATAACCCAAGAAAACACACTTCAACGCTTTAGGGTCCAACTTAGTAATAGATGTCCATACATCTCGAACATAACAAGTGCTTCCGAATACTTTTGGTTCCACCGAGAATAATGTCTTATTTGAAAAAAGAACATTATAAGGTCTATTACCAATAAGCACTGTCGACGGCATGCGATTAATCAGAAAACAAGTTGTCCTAAAATTGTTTAGGAACATTCATTTGGAACAAAAATGCTCGGGCTGTCTCAAGTAGATGTCTATTCTTCCTCTAGGCAACTGTATTTTGAGAGGGTGTATCAAAACATGATGACTAACGAAGAATACCATGTTGTCTCATGTGGGATTGAAATAACTTTGACAATTATTCTTTTGCATTATCACTCCTTAAAATACACACTGAAGCATCGATTTGAGTTTTGACTTCAGCACAACAAGCACAAAAGTCAGTAAACACTTCAGAGCGACTTTTCATAAAATAAATCTAAGTCATCCGAGAGTAATTATCCACAAAAGTGACCAAATACTTATATCCAGTTTTAGAAACAACAGGACATGGCCCCCAAACATCAAAATGAATTAACTCAAAAGCTGACCCAACTCGCTTATTAACCCTTGGAGCTAATGTGATGCGGTGATGTTTTGCAAATTGACATGATTCACACTCCAAAGAAGGGACATTTTGAAACTGGGGACAATGCTTCTTTAACAAAGGTAAAGAAGGATGTCCTAATCAACAATGTGCTTCAAATGGAGAGATGACACTTGAGCAGGCAACAAATCGAGACTCATATTCATCAAGAAAATATAGATCATCAATTACATGTCCTTTACCAATAACCTTATGCGTCACAAGATCACGAAACAAGCAATGATCCGGAGAAAAAGGAAATATGATAGTAAACATCTCTGGAGTTGACTCACAGAAATCAAATTGAAGGCCAACCTCGGTAGACTAGATGACAGGGTAATAGAAGAGGTTGCTTTGACCGTCCCAGATCCCATAATGTTACATGTTGACCCATCGGCTACTGTGACAGGAGAGGGTGCTTTGCGTGATTGAAAGGTAGAAAATATATTAGGATTACCTGTCATATAATTTGTAGCACCTGAATCAATCACCCAGTTGTTCGAAAAGAAGACCAAACATGTTTTTCTTAAATCAACAATGGTAGTAACTAAAATGAATTCTTTAAGGGATTCCTAATACTGAGAGAATTGTGCGAACTCATCCGCCGAAATCAATATTTTCTCACCCTTTTGATTTGTAGCCATAATCTAGAATTTAAGAATAGCCAAGCTTCAAAAAGTCCCCAATAATATTAGATTGCAAGAAAGATTAGAAGCCAATTCACCCAGCAAAATAATTATAGCCGATGCTCAAAATCAAGAACAACATCCACAAACCACTATTAATCAAAATA
>JAPFFP010046149.1:0-11172 GCA_026153255.1 Solanum medicagineum
TTCTTCCTCTTCTTCTTCCTCTCCCTCTTCTTCTAAAGCTTCCTTTGTTCTCTTCAAGACCTTTTGTCTTGAAAAAATCACAAGTGTAGTATATATATAGAAGACAACTTTCCATAATTGTATCATAAGGGCCTCAAGTTTGCTTATTGATCAATTAGGGCTTGCGTATTGGAGTTTAAGGGTAGTTGGGATGATCATTTTCCATTGATTGAGTTTGCCTATAACAATAGTTATAACTCTAGCATCGGTATGGCTCCTTTTGAGGCTCTCTATGGTAGACGTTGTAGATCACCAGTTGGGTGGTTTGAAGTTGGAGAGGTGGCTATGTTGGGACCAGATTTGGTTATAGAGGCTCTTGAGAAGGTTAGGATGATTAGGGAAAGGTTGAGGACGACCCAAAGTCGCCAAAAGTCCTATGCCGATGTGAGAAGAAGAGAACTTTAATTCAAAGTTGGTGATTGGATTTATTTGAAGGTGTCACCCAAGAAGGGTGTGGTTCATTTTTGTAAGAAGGGAAAGTTTATTCCAAGATTTATGGGTCCTTATAGGGTGATGAGGAGGATTGACAAGGTAGCTTAAAAGTTGGAATTGCCTAATGAGATGGATTTGGTTCATCCAGTCTTTTACGTGTCCATGTTGAGGAAGTGTAAAGGAGACCATAATGCTATTTTTCGCCTTGAAATTGTCGTTTTTTTTTTAAAACAATTTGACCTATGAAGAGGTTCCTGTTTAGATTTTGGATACACATATGAAGAGGTTGATGAACAAGGATGTGGCTTCCATTAAGGTCCTTTGGAGGAATCAACAAGTTAAAAGTGCTACATGGGAGGCAGGAGCGAACATGCAAAAGCGATATCCTTATCATTCCCACTCCACCCAAGCCGATGGTATCCATCTAAGTCCCCTATGTGATTTCCATTCTAAGTTCAGCCCATGACATTTGCATACATTCATGTTTAAATTGACAAATTCATGATGATTTCACACTTATGTTGAGATTTTTGAAATGATGTTTAAGTGTTTTATTGCATCCTTATGTGAGTTGAAATTGTCATATTTACGTCTCTCACATACCTTTCTTTGACATTTGGGGACGAATGTTCCCGAGAGGGAGACATTGAAACGGCCCCAAAAAGTGCCCGAAAATGTACCTCGGAAGTGCCTGGAATCATAATTTCCACGTACCTCTAAATCCGTGCGTGATTTCAATAATTCGACTTCATAGTCTTGTTCATGGGATCAAATTGAGTGGAAAATGGGTCTAACTCCGATTTAAGAGCTACTGTATCAACATTTGAATTTCCAAAATGTCGAATTCCAGTGAGCAGTTCGCGCCCCAGGCGCGACGTGCCAGGGGTGCGCTTTAGTGTTAATTTTGTGCAGTTTTTCAAGTTTGGTCCAAGGCTTTTGGATCTTGGGCCTAAGTGTTTCCAAATGTGAAAATACCTATACTTAGCCATATTTTACCTTCATATCATTCAAGGCATTCCCAAATACTCACTCGAACACTTAGCTAAATATTTCACTCCTAATTTCAAGTCTCAAAACTGATCGGGATCTTAAGGTTCTCATTCAAGCTTCATGTTCCATATCCAATCTTCTTTAAGGATTCTCCAAAGCTAAGGTATGTGGGTTTCTTTCATGGGTTCCTTTCACCAATGATGGTAAAGCTTCCTATTACCTAAAATTGCATGATTTAAAGTTGATTTATTCATGGGTCTTACTTATTATGAATTTCACTGCACACTATGTTGGGAATTCATGAAATAGTGACTATTTTAGCATGTTTTGAGCTATAAATCTAAGATCTATTGAAAGAGTTGATGAGGGGTTTTGATGTATATTCCTTGAGAGTGTTACCAAGTATTGATTGATGGTTTTATATTGGATTTTCTTGCATCATCCCTAAATTGCATGGTTTTACGCTAGCACTACACACCCGCCAAGTGTTTGATAAAATGTTCGATTATGGTTTCTTAAAGATTGGAGGTCCAATGCAAGTCTTATGATTTGAATGACAATATGGTGATGAATGGAATGTATGTATATGATATTCTTCTATATAGTGTTGGAAATTGACCATGCCTCACTCGGGAGGGTTAAGAGCCCGGTAACCATATCGAGGGGTTTGTACCTCGGTACCAAGGGTTGTAGGGTGAGATGATCCACCAACCTGTTGAGGGGTTCGTACACTAATCACCAAGAGTGGTAGGGTGAGATAATCCCCCAACCATGTCGAGGGGTTTTGTACCTTGATAACCATGTCGGCGGGTTTGTATCTCGGTCACCAAGGGTTGTACGGTGCGATGATCCACCAACCAATTAATGTTGTTGGTACTTCAATGACCAAGGGTAGTAGGGTGAGATGATCCACCAATATATGATGGTCTCTTCTTACACATGTATTAAGTTCTATGTAAGCATATTTTTACTTAAGCATTGATCATACATACCATATTGTTATTATGCAATCTATTGCTTATTCCTATACATTTTTACTATGATTCCTATCTGTTGTTGCATTTCATCCTACATACTTAGTACATTCAAATGTACTAATTCATACTCTATGCCTATATCATGTCACCATGTAGGAATCGGAGCAACGTTTGATCCTCCTCCTCCTCCACGTGGCTAATACGATATCTCTAAATCTAGTGGGTGAGTCCTCCATTCCACGGACATTGATCTATGTTCTTATAGTATGTATTGCTACTCTATTTCTTTATTGTATACTTTAACTATGAGGGTGAGCTCGGTTGTTTGTCTTGGCCCCCGTAATTAACTATGTAGTAGAGGTGTTGTTTGACATGTTATGTATCTATGCTATGAGCGTTGACTCTCTTTTTTCTTTAGGTTTATGATATGAATGTTTCCCCTTAGTCTCTTTGCCCTTGTTTCTAATCTTTTATGTCATTACTTTCTTCTACAACCAAAGATATGTGATGATATGTTAAGAGGCTTGTTTGGGGTTCCTTCGGGTTCCCCATTTGTCGTGTCATCCCTAGGCCCTACGCTTGGGTCGTGACAACTTCCAAGTAGGAATCTTAATATTTTGGGCTAGGCCACTAATCTTTTGATGTTCAACTTTGACTTGTTGGGAATTGTGATAACCGGCTACAAACTTGGAAATGACTCTTTTCATACCACCCCACCCATACACTTCCCTCAAATCTCTATACATCTTTGTGGAACTGGGGTAAATAGAATAGGATGAATTATGTGTCTCCTTAAAAATCAAGTCCCTCAACCCATTAATATTTGTCACACACAATCTACCTTGATACCTAAGGACACCATCTTACCCTTGGGAGAAAACATCCACCTTGTCACCATCACTAATGCTTGCAATTCCACCAAATTAGAGTGTGACACCCCGCAACTCTATGCTCTTATGTATGCATGTTTCAAGCCTCATTTGGTCAGGATTTGGGTGTATTAGGTTCATGGGAGACTCCTAGTAGCAAACAAGTCTAAGACTTCTCTAAGAGTTGAGTTTTGGGTGATGGTTCATGCAAAGGTCAACTTTAAACAAGCATAACTCTTGGCACATTGGGAACTTGGTGTCCCCTGACATGTCCAATGAAGTACCTTTGAGTTAGCTTTGTAATTCACTTGGTTTCACCTTATTCCAATGTCGGATGAAGGAGTATTGACTGTTTTCGTGAGACTTTCCCATGCAGTGAAACCCTAGAGGCACCCATACGGGCAACGTAGCCTTGTACGGGTCAT
Organism: Solanum medicagineum; assembly: GCA_026153255.1. Classification (NCBI taxonomy): domain Eukaryota; kingdom Viridiplantae; phylum Streptophyta; class Magnoliopsida; order Solanales; family Solanaceae; genus Solanum; species Solanum medicagineum. The sequence goes on from JAPFFP010046149.1 coordinate 3,733, forward strand.
GGGAAATGTTTGGGGATGGAAAATTGTGTGGCGACGCTAAGTCTTGGTCCACAACCAGTGGCACTGGTCGTGTGACACACCAACAGCCGTGAAGAGGGGCGTGGAGGTTTTTTAGGAGGCTTGGCTAGGCGTGGGTGGCATTAACAGCTAAGGCATGGGCCACGACTGCCTTGTACGGCTCATGTGAAGGGGTACTGGCCGTGGCACCTGGGATTGTGCTGGGCTGAAACATTTTCTTTTCTAAGTGAGGTGGGACGGACCAATAAAAGGTCCGTGTAACACTACATGGTCAATTAAAGTGGTCGTCAAAGTGACGTCAACGCTAACTTTTTCTCAAGTGTTCCAATTCCATTTTTCTATCTAAGTCTTGTCTCATGGGCACTCTAAATGACCCGTGGAGTGCAACACACCAAGTGAAGTCTCCAGTAAGACAACACTTTGCCAATTTTTCCATCCGTTTACTAATGGCATTTTTCATAAATTTTAATTATTCTATTGTCCTTTTTAGACTTCCAATGTTATCTTAACCTTCCTAAAAGACCTAAACAATATTCCAAAGGATCAAACTCATTACTCTCATCTCAAAATACACTCTTAATTCTCTTAAAGGCCTTCATCAAGACAAAAATCAATTTCAAGAAACCCAAGGACAAGATTTGATTCAAAGATCATTTCTAAGCCTCTATTTTTCCCAATCTCAATTCCAAGCAAATCTAGACCAAAGTTATGTGGTGTTGAACCATTGGGTTCTTCAATCCCTTGTGCCTAAACCTTCTTTCAATTAACATTGCATGATTTAAAATTGATCTTACAAATGGGTTTGCTAGTATGAACATGTTTATGAACTATGTTAAAGCTATGTAAAATTGTTACTGTTTTGCCATGTTTTGAGCTATAAATCTTGGATCTATTGTAAGATTTGATGAGGGGTTTTGATCTATATTTCTTAAGTGTGTTGCAAGGTATTGAATGATGGTTTTACAATGGATTTACTTGCATGATTTCATCTCTAAATTTCATGGTCTTATACTACTATTTCACACCCGCAAAGTGTTTGATAAAATGTTCGGTTATAGTTTCTTGAGGAGTTAAAGGTCCAATGCATGTCTTATGAGCTGAATGATTATATGATGATTATATGATGATGAAATGATGATTGAAATGTAATTATGTGATGAGCTAGTTCTATGAAATGCTTAATACGAAGAGGGACGGGCTCCCGTAAGGAAGGCCACTTAATCCAAAGAGGGACGGGCTCCTATAAGGAAGGCCACATAATCCGAAATGGGATGGACTCCCATAAGGAAGGTTACTTAATCCAAAGAGGGATGGACTCTCGTAAGGAAGCCACTTAATCCAAAAAGGAGCGGGCTCCCGTAAGAAAGGTCACTTAATTCGAAAAAGGACGGGCTCCTGTAAGGAAGGCCACTTAATCCAAAAAAGGACGGGCTCCTGTAAGGAAGGTCACTTAATCCAAAAAGAGATGGGCTCCCGTAATGAGGGCCACTTAATTCGAAAAAGGGACTGTCCCCCGTGAAGAAGGTCACTTAGTCCAAAATAGGATGGGCTCCCGTAAGGAAGTGGCACCAAAAGTTCTTATGTTATGTCGGTTGAGGCTTCTTTACATATTTATATTATGATCTATGAAATATGAACAATTTGCACAAGCATAACTTACTTAAGAGTTGGTTATACATGTCATATTGTTAATATGATATCTATTGGTTATTACTATACATTTTGATTATGATGCCTATCTCTTGTTGCATTGCATCCCATATACTTAGTACATTCAAATGTACTAACGCATACTCTATGCCTAGATGATGTTACCACGTAGAAATCGGAGTTCTATTTGGTCATCATCCTCATCCACATGGCTAGTGGTATCTATTTACGCTAGTTAGTGAGTCCTCGTGTGCGAGGGAAATATCTATGTTTTTAAGCTATGTATTAAAGACTATCCTTCTTCTTGGTATACATTTACTATGAGGGTGAGCCCAGTTGCTTCTCTTGGCCCCCGTTAAGTCCTATGTTAGAGGTGTTGTTGGGCAAGTTATGTATTGTGATTGAGCTTTGATTTACTTTTAATATTCAAGCTATTTAAATATGAGTCTCTCTCATAGTCCTGATTCCCCTTATTTATGTTTCTTACATTATTTTGCATTGCTTTCACGACCAGTGATGTGTAATGATATGCTACTAGGCTTGTTTGGGGTTCTTTCGGGTTCCCCATTCACCGGTAATGTCTAGGCCCTCGGCTTGGGTTGTGACAAAGATGGTATTAGAGCACTAGGTTGATAGATCCTCGGAGTCCAACATACCACGTTGATTAGAGTCCTATTCATAGTTGTGAAGTGCGCAACGACTATGAATAGAAGGCTATGAGGCATTTTAGGAAATGTTTTCCTTCTTCATGTTTTAAGTTTTGCTATAGAGTTGAGTTAAGTTTTTCCCTCCTAATGATTGTTCTTTGCTCTTCTAGTTGATCATGTCACTTCAAAGAAGAAGGCGAAGGAAGGTAAGTTGAACGTTTTGATTTTGATAGATCTAAGTTTCATTATTTATTTCATTATTCTTTTGGTTGCTAGTGGGCTTCTTGTGTGTCGTGAGTTGTGAGTTGAACCTTTGGTGTCTATCTCTTTGTTAAATATATGGTTGCTAGAAAGTGCATAAGTGTTGATCCATGTTCATCTTGCATTAGGTTCTGCCTTATGACTTGTTGGAGTTGGTGTGGTGGATTGTGATGTTACACTTGGGATGGAATAGTTGCATGCAGGTTGTGTTTTCATGGAGATTGGTTAATTGATGCATTGGCTATGTTTATAGGTTTCATGAATAGGGTCTTAAAACCCTACCTTGGTATGTTTGTGGTGGTTTCTACTGATGCGATATTGATTTATTTAGAGCTTGTCGATCATTTGGTGGGGGATTGGTTGCTAAATATGATAAGTATGCTTTGTTGATGACAAGAAGGTGGTTAGAATTCTGTAAGGATTATGATATGAGTATGCTTTAGTTCTTTTTCGGTAACACTAGCTTTGTGGTTGGTGCTCTAAGTAAGGTGCCTATGGGCAGCTTATGATATTAAGATATGTGGATAATGGTGGCAAAGATGAGAATAGTTGGTCCATCGGTTAGCTAGGTTGGAAGTAGGTTGAGGGAAGTTGGGAATGGTAGTATAGTGTCCTTGGTGATTCAGGGTCTTCTTGGGTTAAGAAGTCTAGTTTAAGTAAGGCCTTGATTCTGTCTTATTAGAGTTGGAAGTTTTGGTGAGAAGACGATAGAGTGGAGGTTGTCTCCCATGGGGGAGATGGTGGCTATGATACAAAGTGGGTTAGGTGAATTTAAGGTTGACAGTTGAGTTGAGGATTATGATTCCTCATAGAGTGTAGAGGAAGGTTGGTAAGGTTGCATAAGTTTGGGGATTTGCCGATGGATGAAGATATGGTTCGTCCGATTCTTCATGCTTCTAGGTGGATGGGATTTGTTGGTGACTCTAGTGTTATAGAACTCTTTGAAGTTGTGGGTGAGGGGGAGGATAAGTTGTCCTGGAAGGAGGTCCCAGTAGAGGTGTTGGATAGATGAGTGGAGAGGTTGATCAATTGGGATGTGGTGTTCATTAAGCCCCTTTGGAAGAGTCGTCCATTCGTATGTGTTTCTCGGTGAGCTAGTACGGGAAAGGAGAAGCAATACCCATATATCTTTCATTCTATTCAAGCTTATGATGGCATGTCAAGTCCTTTTTATGACTTCAAGTCTCAAGTATTGGCCCTTAAGTCATTGCATGCATTCATGTTCATGTTAATAACATTATGAGAAGTTTCAATGTACATGTTGAACTTTTCTTGGAAAGCATGCTTATGTGCACTGTTGCATTCATGTTTGGGATAAAGTCTTCATGAGTACTTTCCTTTTATATGTTTCTTTGACATTAACGGACGAATGTTCCCAAGTGGGAGATAATGTGACACACCGTAACTCTATGCTCTTATATATCCATGTCTCAAGCCTCATTTGGTCTGGTTTGGGGTGTATTAGGTTCATGGGAGACTCCTAGTACCTAACGAGTCCAAGACTTATCTAAGAGTTGAGTTTTGGGTGATAGGCATGCAAGGGTCAAATTTAAACAAGCATAACTATTGGCACATTTAGAACTAGGTGGCCCATGACATGTCAAATGAAAGCCCTTTGAGTTATCTTCGCAACACACTTTGTTTCACCTCATTCCAATTTTGGATGAAGGAGTTATGACTGTTTTCGTGAGACCCTCTCATGCAGTGAAGCCCCATAGGCACCCATAAAGGAAGTGTGGCCTTGTACGGGTCGTGCGAAATGTTTGGGGCTGGAAAATGGCGTGGTGAGGTTAAGTATTTGTCCATGAATAGTGGCACGGGTCATGTGACTCATGACTGGTCGTGAAGAGGGGCATGAAGGTGTTTTAGGAGGCTTGGCTAGGTGTGGGTGGCATGGGCAGCTAAGGCATGGGCTAGGACTGCTTTGTACAGCTCGTGTGAAGTGATACGGGCCATGGCACCTGGGAGTGTGCTGGCTTGCAACAATTTCTTGTCTGAGGTGGGACGGACCAGTAAACCATGTAACACTACACGGTACATGAAAGTGGCCGTCAAAGTGACGTCGACGCTAACATTTTCTCAAGTGTTCCAATTCCATTTTTCTGTCTAAGTCTTGTCTCATGGGACCTCCACATGACCCATGGAGTGCCACACAGCCAGTGAAGTCTCCAGTGAGACGACACTTTGCCAATTTTTCAATCTATTCACTAATGGTGTTTTCATAAATTTTAATTATTCTATTGACCTTTTAAAATTTCCAATGCTACCTTAACTTTCCTAAAAGACCTAAACAATATTCCAAAGGATCAAACTTATTACTCCCACCTCAAACACACTCTCAATTCTCTCAAAAGCCTCCATTAAGCCCCAATTCAATTTCAAGGAAACCTAAGAACAAGATTGGATTCAGAGATCATTTTGAAGCCTCCATTCTTCCCAATCTCAATTCAAAGCAACTCTAGACCTAAGGTATGTGGTGTTGAACCATTGGGTCCTTCTACCCATGGTGCCTAAACCTTATTTTAATTAATATTTCATGATTTAAAGTTGAATTTACAAATGGCTTTGCTAGTATGAACATGTCTATGAACTAGGTTAAATCTATATAAAGTTGTGACTGTTTTGCCATGTTTTGAGCTATAAATCTTGAATCTATTGTAAGATTTGATGAGGGGTTTTGATCTATATTGCTTAAGGGTGTTGCAAGGTATTGATTTATGGTTTTACAATGGATTTACTTGCATGATTTTATCTCTAAATTATATGGTCTTATACTTGCATTTTACACCCGCCAAGTGTTTGATAAAATGTAAGGTTTCTTGAGGAATTGAAGGTCCAATGCGTGTCTTATGAACTGAATGACGTTATGATGATTATATAAAGATGAAATGATGATTGAAATGTAATGTTTTGATAATCTAGTTCTATGAAATGCTTAATACAAAAAGGGATAGGCTCCTGTAAGGAAGGCCACTTAATTGGAAGAGGGAAGGGCTCCCGTAAGGAAGGCCACTTAATCTGAAAAGGGACGGGCTCTCCTGAGGAAGGCCACTTAATCCAAAAAGGGATGGTCTCCCGTTAGGAAGGACACTTAATCCAAAAAGGGACGAGCTCCTGTAGGGAAGGTCACTTAATCCGAAAATGGACGGGCTCCCATAAGGAAGACAATTTAATCCGAAAAGAGAAGCGCTCATGTAAGTAAGGTCACTTAATCCAAAAAGGGATGGGATCCCGTAAGGAGGGCCACTTAATCCAAAAAGGGACAAGCCCACGTGAAGAAGGTCACTTAGTCCGAAAGGGGACGGGCTCTCGTAAGGAAGGTAGCTCCAAAATGTCTTATATTATGTCGGTTGAGGCTTCTTACACATTTATATTATGAGCTATGAAATATGAACAATTTTCAAGGCATGACTTACTTAAGAGTTGGTTATACATGTCATATTGTTATTATCTATCTATTGGTTATTATTACGCATTTTGATTATGATGTCTATCTCTAGTTGCATTGCATTTCACATGCTTATATATTCAAATGTACTAACCCATACTCTATGCCTACATGATGTTACCATGTAGGAACCGGAGCTCCATTTGGTCATCATCCCCCTCCACATGGCTAGTGGTATCCATTCATGTTAGATAGTGAGTCCTCATGTGCGAGGGAAATATATATGTTCTTAAGCTATGTATTAAAGACTATCCTTCTTTTTGGTATACTTTTACTATGAGGGTGAGCCAAGTTGCTTGTCTTGGCACCTGTTAAGTCCTATGTTAGAGTTGTTGTTGGGCAAGTTATGTATTATGCTTGAGAGTTAATTTACTTATGATATTCAAGCTATTTGAATATGAGTCTCTCCCATAGTCTCAATTCCCCTTATTTATGTTTCTTACTTTGTTTTGCATTGCTTCCGCGACCAAGGATGTGTAATGATATGCTATGAGGCTTTTTTAGGGTTCCTTCGGGCCCCATTTGCAGGTCACATCTAGGCCCTACACTTGGGTCGTGACGTGGAGTGAAGGTATTGTTTGGATTTGACCTCTCCAATCAAGTAAGATTTAGAACCATCTATAACCAGCACACTTCCATTTTTGACTTCATTCAATCTAACCCCCAATCTATCCAACTGGGTAGACTTCCCTTGCCAATTCCTTCTTACTATCATCAATTATGAGCCATACTCTGTATGGACACTTTATTTAGAGCATCATACTCTCTATGGACACTCTATTTAGAGCATCAACAACAACATTACGCTTTACCGAAAGATAATGCACACTCATGTCATAATTTTTAAGGAGTTCCATCCACCTTCTTTGCCTCAAATTTAGATCTATTTTGGTGAACACATATTGGAGAATCTTGTGTTCGGTGAAGACAACAACATGAACCCCATAGAAATAATGATACCATATTTTTAAAGTAAATACCGTAGCCACTAATTCAAGATCATGGGTAAGATAGTTTCACTCATGTACTTTGAATTGCCTAGAAGCATAGGCAATGACCATCCCATTTTGCATCAACATACACCCAAATCAATTCTTGAACCATCACAATACATAATAAATCCTTCTAACCCTTCTGATAAAGCTAAGATAGGACTCTTTGTAAGATTATCTTTTAAAGTATTAAAACTCTTTTCACTGTTGACACCCAATTTTGACCGACCTATAACTCATTTAAGATTGTCATTTGATTAAATAGGTATTTTTAAAAACTTTTAAAAATAAATAAGTTTATTTTCAATTTTATCCAATAATTACATATTTCTTATACTTTTTAACTTTCAAATTTTGTTCCTTATATTTAAAAAAAATATTAGTTTCATTATTATTATCATTGTTATTTACTTATTATTACAGT
>JAPFFP010046150.1:0-11172 GCA_026153255.1 Solanum medicagineum
AGCCCAAGGAACCTAGTATCTGATACCAAACTTGTCTCAACCCAAAAAAGAGTGCAACTAAAGAAAGATAAAATAAAGTGGAAACAACTCATAATATATAAGAATATGTCCCAAACCTAGACTCATAAGTAGAAAAGCATCTAAAATAATGCTGCAGGTTAAATGCAATTGTCTCAAAAGAAAATATAATACTCTCATAATATTTGACATATAGTCCGAGAGATAAGAAAATGAAAGAGGATTTAAAGATCCACGACGACTCGAAGTTTAAACCTCACCACTGAGATCTGGATGATATCGATAATACTCAGAAGGAATGATCAACTACCTTGTCCTGAGCCCTATGATTGATCTGCAGGGAGGAAAACAAAGTAGGGATGAGTACACCGAAGTTTACCCTGTACCTTCAACCGACTAGGTAAGAGAAATCAAACAAGTAAGTAATTAAAAAGAACCCTATACCTGCATCCAAAAGGTTAGCACAAAGTGAGAATACATGTACCACAATAATGAGCTAAAATGCCTCAAGAACTTATGATGTCATGAACCACAATAGGAAATATAATGCACAATCTCATTCCAAATACCAAGGGTATCACAACCTTACTACCTGCCCGTGGCCAAGTGATATCAGTATGCCACATTCTTGCCACCTTCTCGTGGTCAAGAAATAATATGATGTCAAGTCCTTTCCACTTGCCCATGGTTAAGATATGTGAAGTATGAATCTTACTCTTGCCTCTTGCCCGAGCCAAGGGGGTGGGTCTAACCTAAATCATAATGCCCTTGCCTCTTACCTGGGTTAAGGATCGTTTCAAACCATACCAATAGATATAAATCAAAAGTGCAACCCAATTATGCATCTAGACATGTAAAAAAACACAAAGAGCACCATAACACGGACACTAAGGCATGAAACTCATACAGATCATATCATGCAAAGAATGATATCAAGTGTCGCAGCTAATGCCCAAACCACCACTATAACTATATTTATAATCAAGAATGTCAACGATATTAGACCTAGCTCATCCCAAGTATGCAATAATATCAATATTATGGACCTAACCTGTCCAAAATATGCAAGTGTGACCTTGATATAGGACTTGACTCATCCCAAATATATAATTATAACAATGATACCGAACCTATCTCGACCTAAAAATATAAGTATATAAATATTACTGGACCTTACTCATCTCAATCGGTCTCACAGGCTCATTTACTTACATTCTATCTCAAGTGTTCATCCATTCATCATAATTCAACTCAGTTCATCAATAGGATCAGTATTACACACCAATTTGATTTAATCGGAACACTTTCCATGATCATTTCAACATAACAACTCAATTGCACATTTATCCACCTAAATCACACAATTATTACATGACAAGATTGATGACTCAAATCCAGTCCCAAAAGGTTAGTCGAACCTACCTTGATACTGAAATTGCACTTGGATAAGCTTTCAATTAACTCAAATCCTCAAATCGAGCCTCCAACGTGATCAACCACTATCAACAATAGTAAACCACTATCAACAATAGTTATTACCCATCAAGAGAAGCATTTTGATACCCATATTGGCATAGTTTAGGCTTAGAGGCAAAATGGTCAAAATTAGGGCTAAAATGCAAAAGTCTCAAATCAAGAAATTGACTTCAAATTCTGATTCTACACTAAAAATGGAGTTAGTGGGTGAAAATTCCATTAAAACTGAGTTCAAATCGATGGAGAAATACTCATTTAAATTTTCAAAATCATAGACCAAAAATCCCCAATTTTGGACATTCAAAATCGTGAAATCCAATATAAAATCAAGAAAAATACATGAAAAATTAATCAAAACAATGTTAGAAAGCTTACCCTAAAGAATTCTCTGAAGACTTTCTTCAAAAATCTCCTCCATAAGCTTGAAATATTGAAAATGGAGTGAAAATTAGGGTTTTATGTCTTTAAAAATGGCTCAGCAAAAAATGAACTCTGCGAAAGCGAACAATTGTCCCCGACCATGGAGAACAAAAGTGCATATACCTCTGGAAAGGCAGAGGTTTGTTCATGAAGGCAGAGAATAAAAATGGGTTGCACCTAATACCCCCACACCAGCCAATGCCAAAACTTAAAACAGAACCCCAGAACTCATCTGAACTCCGAAGTTCACAAACATTATATGTATCTAGCAGATATAGCGATCCAAACTCAATAGAATCATTGGAATTCGATTCTGAGGTGTCCACGAGCTTTCGAACTATAAATGTTCACCATAGTCAAACTTTGATTTGGAAAATAACTAAAATCATAACTCTGGGCCTAAAAACCTCATTTTAACTCAATTCAGTTCTGCAACTTTTTGTAGTTCAGTTTTGACATTCCGGAGCTAATAAAATTGATAGATCCCCTATCCGACCTCTAAAACTCAAAATATATTTTTCCAACAACTTAAGCTTTCAACTAGATCAAAACTCATATTTTAAACTATTAAAACTCAGTATTTTTGTACTTTCTCTCTTCAAACATTTTGCGTCCATGAACTTTGTCTCTTCATGGCCACTGACTCCACGCCATCTAGAACCACACTACCAATCTCTCTTCATTTCTCATGAAGAACTCCACACCGCTAGATGACCCCTTATCTTCTCTCTCTCTTAACTCAGGCAGAATTCCCCCCCAAACCCCATCACTCTCATTTTGTTGTACCACTGACGAAGCCCCGACAAATGATATTTGGATCCTCTTAGATCTATCGATCTAGGGTTTTGATGGCTCTCCTTCTTTGAGGGATTAATTCAAGATTTTAGAAACCTTCAAGACCTTCTCCGACAAAACACTATGTGTACGACAGAGATTAATTTTCCGGTGACACATACAAATTCTAGCAAAGTTCATAAATTTTTTGGTTCCAAAATACTAGGTGATATCTTCCAAATCCCTTTTTATTCGTATTTTATCCGTCTGCTTGCCTGTATTTTTTTGCCTGTTACGTACTTGTTGGTCGTTTCTTTCTTGCTGTTACATATTTACCTTTTACATTATTTAATTTTTGTTGTTTGTGTATCCTTTATGGTATATGTAACAAACCATCTTGAGGTGAGTAGTCCCATAGCGACAAAACATAAGAGAGATGCTAGGTATATATGTAAAGGACTTGTCGATATACTGTTAGGTGTCATTTGGGGTGAGCCGAAAAGGACAAATTCATGACGGGCTACGCCCAAGAGTGGACAATACTTCACAATGTTGCCCATTCGTTACAGTATATCTCTTGCAGTTACCATCTCTTGCTATTACATAGTGTTGTTTTTGTCATGCTAGATCTTATTTATCATAGTGGGTTCCTTTTACTTGTTTATCATATTGTGATTAGTAAGCAATATGCCTGATATTTCCTTGTTATGTTTGTTAGATTGCATAGTTTTTTTCTAGATTGTATCTTTCTGATCTCTATAGTTTAGCGTAATATTATTTCTTAGTTTAGTGGCATCAGGATCTAATGGTGTACTAGGGTCATGTTGTCAGTTGGGGTTGGAGATAAGGTGTAGGGGTGGTGAGAGGGGCACGAGCTTATTGAAGATAAGGATAGTGTCGTGGAATATAGGATCACTTGGAGGGAAATCCATTGAGTTAGTGAAGTGTCTTAAGAGGAGACATATTAGTATAATGTGTGCTCAAGAGACAACTGGGTAGGTACCAAAGCTTGGAACGTAGATGGGTTTAAGCAGTAGTGTGTGTTCAGGAGACCAGATTGGTAGGTACCAAAACTCAGAACATAGATAGAATTAACCTATGGTACTCAGGTGGTTCTAAGGATAAAAATGACGTAGGTATCCTAGTAGACAAGGACCTTAGGGAATATGTGGTTGAGGTTAGGAGATTTAATGATAGGATTATATCTATCAAACTCGTGGTTGGTAGGCATGTAGTTAATGTGGTTTGTGCCTATTCACCCCAAGTAGGCCTAAATGAGGAAGTCAAAAAGCTCTTTTGGGATGATTTGGATGAGGTTGTGATAGCCATACCAGAGACAAAAAATCTTCACTGTGGGCAACTTTAATGGGCATATCGGGGCAACCACTAGTGGGTTTGAAGATGTGGATGGAAGCTTTGGTTTTGGGGAGAGGAATGGAGGTGGGACGTCTCTCTTGGATTTTATCAAAGCCTTTGAGTTAGTTACTGCTAACTCATGTTTCCCAAAGAAGAAAAATCACTTGATTACCTTTCGTAGTATGATAGCTAAGCCTCAAGTAGATTACTTACTTCTTTGAAAGGGCGATAGAAGCCTTTGTAAGAATTACAAGGTTATTTCGAGTAAAATTATTTTCACTCAACACAAGTTTCTAGTGATGGATTTAGAGATTAAGAGAGAAAAGAAGAAAAAGGCCTTTAATATCCTACCAAGGATTAGATGGGGATGCCTGACTCCTGCCCTTTCACGAGAAGTTGAAGAAAATCTAAGTAGTTTAAAGGCTTGGAATACTGGCAGAGATGCAAACAATATGTGGGATACTACTGCTGGTTGCATTAGAAAAGTTGTTACCGAGGTACTAGGGTTACGAGAGGGACCTTTGATGGATGTCAAGGCGATTGCTGGTGGAATGATGAAGTCCAAGGAAAAGTTAAAGTAAGAAGATTGCTTAAATGAAGTGGTTGGAGTGTAGGGATGAGGATGAAAAGTGAAGCCTTAAGGAGTTCTATAAGACAGCAAAGACAGAAGTGAAGATGGCAGTGACAAATGCTAAGACATCAGCGTTTGAGCATTTATATGTGGAGTTAAGTGATAAAGGTAGGGACAAGAGATTGTATAGGCTCACCAAAAAGAGAATAAGGAAAGCTCACAACTTGAACAAATTGAAGTGCATCAAGCATGAGGAGGGTGAGGTGTTGGTGGATGAGACTTCCATTAAGCTAAGGTGGCAAGCTTACTTTCGTAAACTCTTAAACAAAAAAGGAGATAGAGATATTAAGCTAGGTGAGTTGGTACACTCCGAAAGGCAATGAGATTTGGGTTATTACATGTGGTTAAGAGTTGAGGTGGTTAGACTTGTAATTAGTAGGATGAAGAGAGGGGAGAGAGATCAGACCTGATGAGATTTTGGTAGATTTTTGGACGAACATGGTCTAGGATGGCATAGAGTGGTCGACTAAATTGTTCAATGCTATTTTGAAGACTACTAAGATGCCCGATGAATTAAGAAGGAGTACAATGGTACTATTATAAAAGAACAAGGGTGGTATTCAAAACTGTAACAATTACAGGGGTATCAAGTTGTTAAGCCACACTATGAAGGTATGGTCGTGAGTGGTTGAGATGAGGATCAGAAAAGGAGTGTCTAATTTAGAAAATTAGTTTGGATTTGTACTGGGGCAGTCGACTACTAAAGCAATTCATCTTGTTCGGAGATTATTGGAGAAATATAGGGAAAGAAAGAAGGACCTTCATATGGTGGTCATTGATTTCGAGAAAGCTTATAAAAATGTTCTGAAGGATGTCCTATGGAGGTGTCTAGAGGTTACAGGTGTTCCAATGGCGTATATTAGGGTGATAAAAAACATGTATGATGGAGCCAAAACTTGGGTAAAAATAGTGAGATGAGACTCAGAGTACTTCCCGTTGAGATGAGACTTCATCAAGGTTCTATGTTGAGCCTTTTCCTGTTTGCCTTGGTTATGGATGAGCTGACATGGTCTATTAAAGAGGTTCCTTGGTGTATGCTACTTCTAATTGATATTGTACTGATTCATGAATGCCGACCCAAAGTTAATGATAGACCGGAGGTCTGGAGACATGTTTTGGAATCTAAAGGGTTCAAACTGAGCGGGACCAAAACAGAATACTTGGACTACAAATTCAGTGTTGCAAGGGATGAAACAAACATTAAGGTGAGGCTTGCCATAAAACCTATTCCAAAGAGACAGACCTTTAAATATCTTAGGTCCATCATCTAGAGTAGTGGTGATATCGATGATGATGTCACACATTGCGGCAGCATCGATGAAGTGGAGGCTTGCCTTAGAAGTATTGTGTGATAAGAAGATACCACCTAAACTCAAAGGCAAGTTTTAGTAAATGGTGGTTAGACCATCTTTATTTTATGGGGTGGAGTGTTGGCCAATAAAGAACTCACATGTTCAAAAGATGCAGGTCGTGGAGATTAGGATGTTGAGATGGATGTATGGACATACCAGGAGTGATAAGATTAGGAATGACACTATCCGGGAGAAGCTAGAGGTAGCCTCTATGGCTATCAAGATGAGGGAAGAGTGTCTAGATGGTTTAGACATGTGCAGAAAATACGTACTAATGCTCCTGTTAGAAGGTACGAGAGGCTGAATTTAGGAGTTACAAGGAGGAATATAGGTATACCGAATAAGTACTGAGGGGAGGTGATCAGAAAAGATATGGTGAAACTTGATCTCACCGAGGACATGACCTTAGGTAGGAAGGAGTGGAGGTCGCCAATTAGAGTAGCAGAGTAATAGATCAGTAGGATTAGGTTGGTGTCTAGCTGTAGGGTATAGTAAGGTCGTAGGTTTTGTCATGTCTTTATGTCATGTGTCGTCATCATATGTCTTATATGTATTAATTTTATCGTATATTAGTCGCTATTTTCGTTTCCTTTTTGTCATATCTAGTTTATTCTGCTTATGGGGTTTTGAGACGAGGATTCCCAAGAAACAAACTCTTTACTTCTATGAGGTAGTAGTAAGGTCTGCGTACATTCTACCCTCCCTAGACCCCACGTGTGGAATTCCACTGGGTATATTGTTGTTGTTATCAAAACTATGGATTTCAGTTCTAACCATTCAAATAGTTCAAAGTGGCCCAAATCGACTTGCGAAATGGTAAAACAATTTTTTTTCATACATAAAGCCAAAAATGACCAACCATAAATCCAAAAATGACCAACCAAGTCATTATAAAGGTCATAAAGGACACCAAAAGTCAAGCCAAGTTCAAAACATTTCCATCAGCTAAGTTTCGATATGAGCTCATAAAAGGGTCAACTTCAAAATGAGCATATCTCTCAGCACATAAAGAGTTAGGTGACCCATAATATATCAAGTTCTTTGAATTAGCTTTCTAACTCATCCAATTTATCCTTAATCAGAGTTTGGAGTAAAAATTTATGACCGATTTACTAAAGTCTATTGAATCTGTAAAATTCAGCAATCCACCATTTTATACTTCCAAACTGCTCAGATCGAAAAAAATACAAGAGAGATGTTGGGTATAAAGTAAACATGTCTTACCTACTAGTGAAACATTTTAAAGTTTTGCAGGCCAAGGCCCATAGTGGATAATATCACTAGCAGTCTAAGCTGTTACAGATGGCATTAGAGCCACTCCTGTGTCAGTCTTGTCGATCTAGGCTAGAATTCAGGCAAATTCTAATGAGTTGGGGAAAACTTCAATGTTGAGTCTTGGCCAATCCCATACGGTAGGGAAAACCTCAACGATGATGCTGAGTCCATAGAGGGGTGTATGTAACAACCCATCTTAAGATGACCAGTCTCACGTCGGCAAAAATACAAGAGAGATGTTGGTTATACAAGTAAACATACCCTACCTACTAGTGATGCATTTTAAAGATGTGCGAGATAGACTCAAAGCAGATAATATCACTAGTGGGCTAGATCATTACACTTAATTAGTTAAGTGGACTCAAGTTACTACCTTTCAACATAGATATTTACACCTATATAAAATTTGTGGATAAGATCAAACTAAAATAGTCTTCAATATTTTATCAACAATACAAACTAAAATAACATTCATTTTTTTGTCAACAAACAACAATACTTCTAGTATTAAATATATTTCAACATACAACACACTAAAGACCATAAAAATTAAAATGCTATGATGAATGATTAAGAGAAAATCAGTTCTTTTATCTATTGTTGAGATGGGACTTGCTTTTCCACGGAGTACTTGATTACTGTATTTTGCTCTCATAAATTCACAAATACACTTGTCATTTTTCTCCACATGATTCCACCTACATAAGTTGCGTCATCCGCCAACTAGCCATATTCTGCCGTCATTCTATTTATAGACTTGTGTCTCAAATTTTCTACCATCAGAGTCACGAATGGTGATGCTTAAAGTGAGTTTACATTTGTAATATCTCACCATATCTATTTGGATATACTAAAATTAAGAATTAAGATATTGTTAAATGAGAATGATATAATATTAAACTATAAATCTATCACTAGAATATACAGTTACAGGCTTTTATTTACCAGTTGATCTATCTTTTTTTCTCGTAATTTTGCTACACCATAAGAATTTTTTGGCTGAATTATACATCCACTTTTCAATATATCTAGACCATAATGGTTAGGGACATCCATCTCCTTACAAGTAGTGGCTATTTTACATCCAGTTGAATCAAGTTAGTTACCCAAGTTTACAAACTTAAATCTCATGGAAACTCACAAATACTTCATCTTTTAATTTTAGATAATGGTAATTAATTGAACATGAACTTTAATAACGAAAAAAATTGACATATACCAAAATTCTTATATAATATTTAAATCTATTCTTCTTTGCTATTTACAAAACTAACAAAATGAGCCCTTGGGCTCATTTTGTCATTTTGTCAGTGAGCAAAACTTTTGAATCTTTTAAAAACTAAATAGTTTTTAATATTCCATGAGTTTAAAAAAAACTCTAAAATTATGTTCAAACATGCAATGACATCATCTTTATGGCAATGTACTAACAAAAAAAAGAATTTTGAATGGCATAAAATGTGAAAATGAGGAGTAGATATAAAGATATTTCACAATTGTGTCTACCTTTTGAATGTTGTGCCTTTTTCTTATATTTGACAGCCCTTTCACTCTCTTCTCCATCCTCCTCCTCTTTGGTTTCTTCACTCTTCCCTAGCCCCATCCCTCACACCTACCTTATTCTCATCTTCTCTACTTTCACAAATCTAGATTTTGAACATGGAGCCTTTTCATGATCTCATCTTTTTCTCTTTCTTTTCTACCTCTTCTTTAACAATTGTCTTTCTCTACCATGTAATCCTCGGTACCATCACCCGAAGAAGAACAAATTCTATTATACCTCGCCCAAGTCTTCCCTTTTGTCTTTATACTCTATCGATGTTCAACATTCTTTTCTTCCTCTTTCTTTTATCCTCCAAATCACTTTTTACACATTCACTTATTCCAAATAATTTAAAGTCAAATGTTCCTTTTCCATCATTATCAAATATTAAAAAGTCTTGAAACTCCAGAATGTTATCCTCAATGAATTTTTCCCATCCATATTGAAAATAAAAATCTCTTCTTTGTTTGACTACATCTATTGGTCACATATTGCTAAATTGATTCCACTGGAAAACATTCTTAGGAATCTTTCCATTCTTGTAATTTGGATAACCTTTGGGAATTTTCTGTGAGGAAAAAAGAACTTTAACTTTGAAAAAAAGAATTATATAGAAAAATACTAGTGTCTTTAAATCATATTGAGTATATCATAAAAATAACAAATATTAGAAGAAATTTCTTTTCAAATAAAGTCAAAGTTTAGAATTTTGTGGTTAGAATTCAAGAATGTAACTAGTTGAGGTATTCTAAAAAATTTGTCGAATGGATACTTCCATAAACACTCATAATATGGTCATTTAAAAATAATATGTATAATTTATTACATTAACTGATTGAGATAAATTTATGTAATATTAGTATAATATTAGGAGAGTCAACATATACGAAATGCTGGTATAACAACATCTCTCCTCTTTTAATTTTCTCCTACCTCATTGACAACCCATAGTTTCAAATAACATTAATTGACAAATTCAAGAAAAGGAATTAGGAAGAATCATAAATGAAATATTAGTCAACTTATATAAAAAAGAATGAGGAAAAAAGTAGAATTAAAACATTATAAAAGACTATAAAATCTAAACTCATTTATATATCTTTTACAAATTTAAAATTTATCGAGGCCTTCCCCTCCCTACGTCCACTGCTCACATCTCCAAAACAAGAAATAAAATTCAAAAAGAAAACCTAAAATATAGAATATTACGAGGAGGAAGTATACTTACCATCCATTTTGCACTGGTATTAGGGATGAAAACTTTGAAGAAGCCCTTTTTCATGTTCCTTTTTGTTGTCAAACTATAAAAGAATAAAAGAATTTATTGCACAACCTTTACGCATTAATCTTTTTCAATTTTAAAAGAATATTATTACTCATAAGTGTGTATGTATATATGTATGTGTGTATATACATACACATATATATCAAAGAAGAAACTACAAAATTTTAATTGACTTTGGTGAACTTTATTTTGGCTTTAACATCTTTTAGCATAAATTTCTTTTTATTCTTAACAACAATAATTTTGTTATTTTCTGTCATATTATTTAGCATTATATATATAATAAAAGAAAATATTACAAAAGTTAACCTAGCTTAGATAACCCTATTTTGACTTTAACATCTTTTAGTAGAATTTCTAGAAACCATACTGTGAACAAATTTCTTAAAACCAATAGTTACATTGTTGATCGCTTATTTTCTTTTAATCTTTTATGTTTAAACATATTAAAAATTTTTACTTGCACTTACATTTCCATTCAAAATTTTGAACATTTATGGTTAACACAACAATGAAAACCTAATTGACTTCTCCTTGGAGTTATATATTTGAAGATAGGGATGGAAAGGAAACTAAATCCACTATTTTTAAGACATAATTCTTTTGGATACACAAAAAGTTTATTATTTTATAAGATTGCCATGTGTTTTTCTTCCACAGAATATATATTAAAATTATTTTTAAAATTTTAACTATAAAATTAAAAGATCGAGCATTTTTGTGATGATGTCAGTATTGTTTTTCAATTACATAGTTAAATTAATTTAAAATACTAAACAATCAAGCTTTTAAATTTAGTAAATGATTAAAAAATCATAAAATTTTGTGGTGTTTGCCTGTGACACATTTTGACTCTCATATTATACATAGTGAGATTATAATTGAACACTATCATTTTTAAGAAAAAAAAATATGCATGTTATTTCTGGGTATCAAATACATTTATTCAGAAATTTATAACTGGTGTGAATAAGGCTAAAAAATATGTTTTAGTGTGAGTGTGACTAGTTAAATGTTCTATGCTGTGAAGAGGGTTGGTAAA
>JAPFFP010046151.1:0-11171 GCA_026153255.1 Solanum medicagineum
TCACATTAATTTGTTGACTAACAAATTAACATGTGTTTTCCCTTTGTAATCCAACTTGTTTTTAGGCAAGAATCAACCGTTATTAGCATTTTTGTCTCAATGCAAAAATTTTAAAACTTTAGAGAAAATGACAATTACGTATATGTTACTCTATTTCAACATAAAGGATAGTATGGAATAAGAAAATATAACCAGTGTGTAGATGTAGAGAAATACAACTAATAATTAGTGGGAGTACATATTAATTATTGAGCAGGAGAAAGAAACATATGATAAAAAAAATTGTGAGAAAAAGCATAGCATATTGCTTGAAACTGAAAGGGACCGCACCTCAGAAGGAGAGAACAAAAAACACACAACAGATCAATGAAGTGAAATTATTAATCAATGTATACAATGAAATTGAAATCCACATACTAATACAGAGCAGGAAGAATTGCAAATAGTATATCTACAAAAAGGTGATTACCAACAAAAGAGAGATAATAATTTGAGAAGGATCTCACCAACAAATAGAAAAAAGTAAGGATAATTTAAATAGAGAAAATCAAAATTCCTAGACCAAAAATGAAGGGAGTAATATCTTTTATAAGTGTATAGTTAAAAAGGGGAAAAAGATTGACTTAGAGATATTATCCTCATACATAAAATTAAAGTTGGTGTTCCTTCACTAGAATTTCTTTTTGTAAAATGGATGATTGTTCATATGTGAAGCTTCCTCTACTTCCATGCATCTCTTCTTTGTAAATCTTTTCTTTATTCTTGAAGTAAATATATGAGAAATTAATAAATTAAAAAAATACTTGTATCAAGTAAGAAAGTGCAACTAAATCTCAATAATAAAAATTGAAAGAAAAAATAGTACATAAAACCCCAAACGACGGAGTGGGGTAAGGAGCAAAAAGACCATCATGACAACATTCAATCAATATAAATTGGACCAATTACAGTTTTCACTTATATCTCATCAACACCTTAATATACAAAAAAAGGTGAGGTACTGAAAAAAGTATTGAGGCAACAGAAAGATTGAACATTTTCTCTTATTTTGTGGGTTGATTGAGAAAACACGATGTCGTTGAATCTATCGATTTGATATTGAAAAAGTGAAGGAGAAGAAGTGATGTTTTACCACCATTACAGACAATCAAAGTTGATGTAGAAACTTATGTGAAAATGAAATGAGATAGAAATAACTGAGACCTATGCTTGTTACTGATTTTCTTCAAATGAAGCAAATATATGTGTCTAATACCCATTAAATAAGCTTAAAAAGTCCAAACTTAAGAGTACACTTCACTTTGCAGTTTGTACAATATACTCATAATGTATTACTGCTTTGCTTGTTTATCAGTATATTATAGATATAAATTGATGAGTGAAATAAACTAATCATGGTGCAAGAATAGAGCTGCCCATGCTAGTATTTGATAATTCCTGTGACAACATCCTCAACGTGCTTAACTTCTTTTTTGTCAGTTTCTTCATCTATGACTTTATAATTTCTCTATCGCTTGCAAATTTCTCATTATTTTAATTCGATTGAGACTCACCAACTGTTTTCTTCAAGATTTGCAACAATTAATCATATTCACCTACTTTCTAGTCTCTACTAACTTGTCAAGATTCATCAAATTTTATTATGAAAGGACTAAAAAGTAAAAACGCTCAAGTGATTGACTTAAAAAGATTTTATGTGTCTTTTTTGGTATAATCATCCTATCTAAATCAAGATGCACCCTGATTATTAGTTTCACGGGATACTTGTTATCTTTCGTCTAAATATAAGATGAATTCATTGTTAAGTAGTAGAATGACTCCCGCATTGGATAAATCATTAACCCTTCCCTCTTACTAATATTACAAATTATTCTTCTCAATTATGATCAATATCGAGTATATGATCAATAAATTCAAATTCAAAGATATAGCATACTCTAGCAAGACATAGTTCAAGCTTAAATAGAAAAGTTAATACATAAGGTACTCTTGTTGTGACTCAATAAAACTAAATCTAAGATTGTTGGAAGTGGACAAATGAATCTCTTAGAATTGATGGACCATTTGACAAGAGCTCATCTAATTTACCGAGTCCATGCATTTAATGACAAGAAAAGAGAAATAGAAAATATTTGAAATTATATCAATGAGATGTTTTAATAACAAAGACCCTGACATAGGGACAAATGCCTTTGCTTCTTAAGACACAAGTTTAGTTTGAGCTAATTACATACTCCTACGATTTTGTTAAATAAAGCAACAAACCAACACATTTTTCTTTTGTGTTGAGTTAACATAAATCAAGTTTTGAAAGAGAGAAAAAATACATTCTTCAATATCTCTAAACCTAAAAATCAACATAGGGGATTCAAAACAATCCCATATTGGTATCCGACACTATGGGGAAAAAATCCTATCATAGCTCCTCCAGAACCCAATAAAGAGCCCTTTAGGTATAACAAAGTCAAAATTTTCATTAAGCATATCTATCACGACCCGACTTTATAGATCATGGAGCCTACTTTAACCCTCTCCCCCTCAATAGGCAAGCCTAACTCTGACCTGGAACTACTAGTAACGGGTATGAGGGCAGCAAATAACCTAACAGATGGCACTTCCAATCTATTTAAAGCAAGCAGAACTGATACTAGAGATATATATATATACACACATAATAACCACTAGAAAAACCCTCCCAAAACCTATAAGTCATATGCACAAAGCTACTTCGAACACTACACAAACAACTAAGTCATAAGCTATATATATATATATACATATATATATATATATACATATATATATATGTATATATATATATATATATATGTATATATATATATATATGTATATATATATATATATATACACGACCAAAATAATATACAAGGAAAGTCTCTGATAGCAAAAGACAACCACTAATACACATGGAGACTTGAAGGATCCAAGAATGCCCAATGCTCACCACAAATCTTCGGATACAACAACCACAAGAGGTATCAATGTTGCTGGTTCGTGTAGGGTCTTGCATCACAAAACAGATGCAGAGTGTAGTATGTGTACTAGAAACATGGTACCCAATAGGCATTATAGGCCGAATGAGTAAGAAAAGTAAATAAAGCTCGAATAACTATAATAGAACACCATATCAATAGAATAAAATGGAACAGAGCAAATTGAGACAAACAGAACAGAACGGGCAATTATGCAGGTGCAGGATACTAATTAGCCTAAAGTTATATGCCCGTCGAATCCTCAAAACCCGGAGGTACATTCGCACATCAGATAATCAATATGTTTTAAATTGAGTCCCAACTAGCCAAGTGCATAGAACCAGTAACTCAAACTCTAAAGGTAGGAGGGAATCATAGAGCCAAGACCTATCATCATGGATGTGGGGCTCATAAAGTACAATGCCTGAAAAGAGGAGCATAGAGCATGGACCTTTCACTGTGAATATGGGTCCCGTAGATCACAATGCCTTAAAAGAGGAGCATAGAGCCTTAACGTTTCATTATTGATTTGGGCCTCATCAAGTACAATATAGCTCATAGCTAGTCTCTGATAATTGATACCACGAGAAGAGGCCGAGTAGTAAATAGTAGAAGGTGTAGAGCTTGTACCTCTAACCATGGATGTAAGGGTCATGTATAGCAAGGGACATAGAGCCTAGACCTCTAATCATGGATGATCTCTTCCAAAGATCCAACGTGGTCGGTTGAGCAATCATAAGTCATCTTTGAAGCTTGATAAACCCCAACCGGCGATTGAAATATGTATCAATAGAGTAAGCCAGGGCATAGAGGACACCAAGACCTCAAGTCAGTAACGACCTATCTAAGGCTCAAATTTTTCATACTCAAGTTTGATGAATTATTCTACAAGGACCTACGCCTCTCAAGTCACACCGAGCAGAAATTAATCAGTCTATCTATCCTGACTAATGAGGGTCTATGACACCATACATGTGCATGTACATATCATATTCTCATCCACAATCCTCAACATATATCATAACTCAGTCACTGGTGAGATGCCAACAAGTGAAGAAGATAACAAAGTACAAATCCAGTACTTGCCGGCCCAAAATTCAACTAAATAGAACTTATAGTACACATGGCATTGTCCAACTAATTCCCTATCTATTATTCATGCAATTCCATCCATATTCACATATTCTAACTCAATTTAGAAGAAGAGAGACCATAACCGACCTAAAGGTCAATCATGTGCACTCTAACTCACTCCACGAGTGCCTTTCCCTTTTGAGTGGCCTTAGAATGCTACCAACCTATCAAAAATAGGATCACAATATCAATATGGTCATTTTGTTTCCAAAATCACAAGAAAAAAAAGAAATAGACCAATCTCAGCGCTAAAAGCAATAAATAGGACCCGTGTCGGAATCCCAAAATAAACCCTATCAAATAATTCTTACAACTAGCCAAGCCTGTACCCCAAATTAGGGCTCAATCTGATGCTCAAAGCAACACTAAACATCCCAAAAATAATATGACATTACTTTTAAAAAATTTACGAATAAGGCAGCAGGTTTTATAAGAAATTTAATCTGAGCATCGATGTTCCATATCCTTGATTCGGATGGTGCCATGGATGAAGAGCATGTACTTACTCATTAGTCTTTTCTTGATAAATCAATTCATGCATAGATTTGAGGCATCTTGAGTTGACTATGTGAGAAATTGAGCTTGCATATGCGATGATCAAAAATTACAAGTATGTTGCCATTATTTAAATGTGAATCCATTTTGCGAATGTAGGATTAGGAATTTTGTTGAAATGCATGTTTTGCAAAATGTAGAACTTGCGCAGTTTATTTTGAGGAGTAACTTGGTTGATTCCGGATTAGGAAAGGACCTTAGGCCTTCTTTGGTTCCACTTAGTCCATTTGACCATAGTGACATTCTTTGACAATGAAATGAATCCTTAGTGAAGCCCTTTAAGCCTTGATCCTTTCTTTGGTAACCTTGTAACCTCAGACTCATGTTTGTAAGACAATTTCTTCTAATTCCCTACCAATCCCTCCCTGATCTTGATATGAACTGCACAATGGCCAAAGGCTAAGTTAGGGGTGTTAGTAGAAAGAAGGAGGTGTCTCCCATGAAAGAGTCAAAAAAAGGATAAAAATGAAAGAAAGAAAGTGAGGAGTCCTAGAAATGAATGAAAGCAAGGAAAAAGTAAAAATATTTTTTCTTGAGAAAAAAATTGAAAAATAAAAGTGCTTGAAAATTAAGGACCCTCCAAAAATTTTGAGAAAGAGTGCAAAGAGGGGAGACACTTAGGATGATAACTCAAAAGCAAGAGAGATGTCAAAAGAAGAAGATATAGAGGAGGACCAAAAGAACCTTTGAGCTTGAAAAGAACATATCGAGTATAAGGAGGGATGAGTCACTACTGTCTATATGTTATCCTACCCAACCTGAAACCTACATTACAGTCCTAACAAAGTCCTTCGGGATGTAGTCCAAATTAAAGTCAAGTGAACTCTGATTGAGAATAAGGGCAAGCTTATGGGTTGAAGCTTACGTGTTGTTTTTTGATTGGAAGAGTGAGAGTTGAAGAGATCCTTTGAAAGTAATGTCATAATCTTATGTGTTTAGGATCTTTATTGGTATGATGTCAAATGGTGATGCATTTAGGAAGTGATCGGCACCTACATGATCAATTGTGAGAATAGATATGTTTTGATTACTCCTTAGTCATCTCTTGAGGCTTCAAAGTCATGTAAGTGGTTTGTGGATATTTGAGAAGGGATGAAAAAGATGGAAATGTATGTGTTGCTCCCTATGGCCCTATTTCAAGCTCTAAAATTGGACTGAGATGTTTGATTTGCTTGAGGTCAAGCAAAGGCTTAAGTTGGAGGTGTTGATGAGTCCATATTTATGACTCATTTTGGGGCTAGCTTGCAAAGAAACATTATCCTTAGTGTGCTATTATTCCCAATCTCTAAATAATATGCATGTGTTATGTCATCAAATGGGATTAAAAGTGGAAAAATCTTGGAAAGGGAGAAAAAGTGCAAAAAGGCGGAGAAAATCGGCATCGCCTACACAATCGGCGATATGCCGAACACTCATAGAGACCACCTAGCATTGCAGCAACCAGGGTTTTCAGCTCAAGTCAATAATGCATTTAAAATTGATATCACAAATCATATTCAGCACACTACTGAATGGCATAGGAGATCACCTAAAGTTGCAGTATTCAAAGCCCTAAAACCCTGACAAGAAGGTGATATAATTGGTATGTCGGTGAATCATCGAATTGAAATGGCGAAGTAAAGACCCATCACCTAATGTTGCAAAAGAGGAAGACTTTGAAGTTGCAGAGGGAAGTGGTCAAGTGCACATTCAGCGCATCACCAAAGTGCTCGACAATGGTTGGCCTTGATCGCCAAATGGCATTTCGCAGTACAAACTCTCAAACATTTGCACAGAGTATATAAGAAAATTAGAAAGGACATTATACATGTCATATCAAAACATATTTTTCATCTTAGTTTTACATAGAGAGTAGTACATAGAACTTTCCTCTTAGAGTACAAGGATTGATAGGGTTTTCAAGCTTTTGGAAAGCAAATTAGAGTAGATTGGCTGGTGATAATCAACTAATTGTTTATTCAATCTTTTACCCATGACTGTAACTGCCATGTTTGTTACCAAATCTTTAATTTCTAGCATGTATGTATAAAACTCCCATGTTGGGATGTGCTATTGATATGAGTTTTTGATTTATCTATTGGGTCTTTGATATTTTGACTTATTTGCAGTTGATTTGAGTAAATTTATCTCTATTCCTTTGTTTAATCTATAATTTCAAGGTTGCAAACTTGGTGTTTACTTCAAATCTCTGATTGTTGCCTTAGCCGGAATGATTATAGTGTGGAACGGATTAATGGCTAGAAAGCTCTTGAGGATCCAGTTGAAGTCCACAACCATGGATTTAATGGCCAAGGTATTAGGGGTTTTGTTAGATTTCCTAGGCCAAGCATGTCCTCGACAATCCACATATGATATCGTAATTGAATCATATGAAACACTCGTGCATCATAGTTGAACATGGGTTACAAGCAACCTAGCCTATTTACTCATTATCAACTCGCTTAATCAAATATTTAGACTCGGCTTCTAGATCGATTCCCATATTTGCACATCCCCCATTTTCCCTTATTTGTTGATTAAATCGTTCATTAGATATTGTGTAGTTCAATTCTTACTTTTAATTATTACAAACCCCAGATCCTAAAATTACTTAGGCAATAAGTCACTTCTATCTTGAACTATGATTCCCTGTGGGATTCGACCCGAACCTCTCAGTTAGGTTATTATGCTGATAATGACCACCCCTACTTCCTTTGAGTAGCCGGGTTGAGCGACATAAACCATCGTCTAGGTTGGCCGAAGACATGAACTGGAATGATGACGAACTTGTCCGAACTCTCGAACTTTGAATCAGACTCCTCCTCTAAACCTGAACCATCATGATTGTGGACTCGGATCGGAAAGCCTCTTTGGAGCTAGAGAACTGTATGGAATCACTGCGTGTAGGATCTCCCTCATCAAACTAGGGAGGTTGTGTTATAGTAATAGGGTCTGAGCCAGAACAATTTGATGGGAAAATGCTTGTGCCTGTTTTGGATAGACGCCCTCATTGCGATGGACATCAAGCTTCTCTATTGAGCCACTCCTCTCAGACTCCATCGGCTCACCTCATAATCACTGTCTCAGAGCTTGAGCCCCTGCATGTCTAGCAGCATCTACTTTTGGTGTCATGGTACTTGTATAAGAGAACATGTGAGTCCATAGAATTTGAAAACAAAAATAAAAATTTACAAAAAAAATACACAGATGGAAAGTATGAAAGCCATACGACGGGCCATAATGAACTACAAACCGTAGAAGGCAGTCGTGGACACAGGGGAACAATAATTTTGCACACTGAAAATTCAACCACGAAACCCATTTATGACCCATTGTTTGGACTATAGGTCATTGAGTGAGGCTGTGGTTGCAGACCCTACAGAGTAAATAGGCAGACATCCAAACTACGAACATTGTTTATAGCATAGATTAAACTACAATCCATAAACAGGCTCATCTTATTGAACTTGGATTTTTCAATTTCCTAGACTCCATCCACGAGGGTAATTATGGTCTGTAGATTAAACCACGGGTTGTAAAAGACTCTCATGATTTTGGATATGCATTTCATGAAAAAGACAAGTCCAATCCCATTTTAAAAATATGTATAAATACTCTAAAATTCTGCTAACGACCCAATCAACAAGTATAAAATAATTTTCAATACATAGTCCAATACATGACAACATGATTTAACCAAACATAGTCCAATTTAAAATACAATAAGATGCCAAACACAGTCAAAAACATCCACATACATTTTCAACAATCAATAGTCATCCCAAGTCCAATCAATACACATAGGTACATACCCAAGCCCAAATTTTCAACCTAGTCCAATTTTTAATACATCACTGTGGTCAAATACATTACAATTCATGGACCAACATGGTTCGTGGCCTATATTTGTGTAAGCCCAAATTCATCAATTCTCACACCAAATTAACTATCATAGCCAACCCAACAAGCCAGAATCCAACGCATTTTCTCACAAATTAGTACATATATGTGGTAGATACCAATTAACTCATTATATGAGCAATGCAATAGTGCCCCAACCATGGCAATCGATTTATTTTCGGTTTGAAAGCAACGTCAATCACCATTCTTTCCAAATTAAACTCCAACCACAATACATTTGGGCATTTCCAAACAAACATAGGTATTTTTGAGGATTTTAATTTTCAGAAATTATTAACCCATGAAGGCACAATGGTCCACATACCATCACAGTTACCCCCTTTATTTTTTATCGGGTTAGGTTAATATTTTATCATGACCTGGGCCTAGGGCCTAGGTGAAATATGGCGAATAGATAATCCCAATGTAACCCAAACAACCCTCTTAGCATATTGTTTGCACATCCTTGGTTGCGGAATAATAAACAAACGTTCACCAAATAATTCAAAGGGAATAGAAACTTGTGACTCCCGCTATGGGGATAGATAGGGGAATAGGATTTGCATGAATCATATAACAAGTAAGACTAAGGAGCGGGTAAGTATGAGTCAAGCTATGGGGAAGTACGGACTGGGGACTTCCATCACTTTCCATCAACATCAAATAACATCACATAAGGGATAGGGTCTAAAGGATAAGTCTCCATAAAATCTCAACATCTCATCATAGGTACATAGTATAGTACCTAACAACACCTCTAAGTATGAATAGGATAGGGGTCAAGACATGTCCAAGGCTCTCCCTCAAACTAGGAAGTACAGTACTAGAGTCTCTACATAAGCAAGACTGAAAATTGGATATTGTCCCCAAAATGGACGACTCACCATAGTAACAATCTTCACGAATCCAAGCTAGCCACGTGATGGAGGATAAATAGGAGCTCCGATCCATATATGGTGTCACTCCTTAAAGTCCCGTTAAGGCGGACTGGCACCCGTTGCCGATAAGGCTTGGGAGAACCAACCTATATCTATGTTCTTTGTATACATATTTTAAGGAATTTTCTGTGTTTGGCATGCTTCTAAGAAGATAAATGGTAATAACAATCTAAAAGGAGATACGTATAGCTAGGCCATTGGGGCCACGGTGTTTAATGTATGAGACATAACCACACTATAGTTTACATAGTCTACAAAGCCTCTAGTCGAGAGAAAGTATCCAAAAATATTCAGGACAGGCCCCGTCTGTATTAACTGGATAATGTAAACGTATAAACTCTAAACACACACAAAGCTCCGAAGCAACCTAGAGCTTGGTAACAGCAGATGAATGTCCTGTACTCTACTGGGGAGATCTACCAGCACCTGTACCTGCAGCATGAAATGCAGGTCCCTCGCAAGGGACTCAGTACAAGATAATGTACTGAATATATAAGGCAGTAAATATTGTGTATGAAATAACAACTCAAATGAAACCATGCACTAGTGTAGAATAAGGGACCACCTTTAGATATACTTTGGGATCGTATACTTTATGCTCTTTATATTGCTTTACCTTTACTGTATAATCTGTGTACATCATGTACTGTAAATGACCAACTGATCAGTGGTAAATTGTATCGGGATTGTCCCTGGCTAGGTTCTTCTTTAACCCCTTGGGCTACCACCCGTGACAGGATCGTCCCTGGCTAGGTGATGCTTCCACCCCTTGGGCTACCACCCATCAAAAACTGTATACTTTATCTTTCAATTACCTTTGAGATTATTTTTTTGGTGGTCATAATATTGGAGATATAAGGTTGTATTATGCAACAGGTGACATGTAAATAATTGCACAAGATACTATGGCAATGAAGAGGGTATGCTACATAAACAATGAAATGCGTATGAAATGAAACAAATCATGAACTTTATGGCAACAAGAACTCATGTACTTGGTATCCACGTATGTATGTGGATTTGAAGGTAACTACATATATGGAAGCATATGAACATGTGATATATTGGAGGTATGGCTGATTTTTCATGTTGGAGTAGATAAATGCCTTTGCTTACCGAAGGATCTATGTTTCATGCCAAGTGATACGAAATCAAGTAGCCTTACATACCTCGTTGAATGACCTCGTTACTACCTTGGAGTGGCTGTGGTTTCCCTCAAATATTTAGCTACAGTATATTAATCAATAAGACTACTATTAGCATCAACACAGCACTTTTAGGCACTCCAATATCATAAAAATGATCACCCGGACAGCAAGCTTTCAACTAACGAAGCAAAGACGATTCTTCAACCTTTTCACTTATAAGCGTATTTTCTAATAACCATTCTTATGTACATGTCATGTATATCTTATTTTCAGACCCATAATTGTCCTAAAACAGCCTACACAGCACCACACATAATAATTCTTCACAACATACAAACAAGTTGCATAACACTACATCCTTTCACCACACTTCAACGTCAACAATTCCCAAACTTGCTTTAACTTTGCAAAAATTGTATCCAACATTTTTACACTTAACACTAGTCTTAAAATAGTCCAAAAATAGTCCCAAAATAGGTGAAAGTCGTGGAACAACATATTACAATTTTCAGCTCCCAAGTTTC
>JAPFFP010046152.1:0-11171 GCA_026153255.1 Solanum medicagineum
TCAGAATGTCCATATGCTAACAACAAATGTAAGGATGGACGACCACAAGGGCAAGGTGGTCATCTTGATAAAGGGGCTCAAGGAGGGGATGAGGTGCCCGACATTGCTACCGGTATGTTAAGATTTCCTTTGGTTTTGATGTGTATGCCTTGATGGGCCCAGGTGCCACTATCTCTTTCATTATTCTTTCTTGTTGCTAGTGGGCTTTAAGTGTACCCCGAGTTGTTATGTGAACCTTTGGTGTCTACCCTTTATTGAGTGTATTGTTGCTAGAAAGTTCATAGATGTTGTTCCGTGTTCATATTGCATTAGGTCTTGCCTTATGAATTGTTGGTTGATGTGGTGGATTTTGATGCCATACTTGGGGTGGATTATTTGCGTGAGATGTGGTGTCTCCTTTGATTGTAGGGCCCATAGAGTTAGATTTCAATTCCCTGATAAACCCGTCTTTGGGTGGGGGCTTGTAAGGTTGTTTTAAAGGGTTAAGTCTGTTTCTTGTCATAAGGTACAATTGATCTCTAAGGGTTGCAATTATCATCTTGTAAGAGATGGGAGCGTTGAACCTAAGTTATTTCCATTGAGTTGTTTTCAGTGAGCAATGAGTTAGTGAATGTCCCTTCCGATATTTTGAATTTGGGGTGGTGTCTTTTGGTTTGACTTATGCACCAGTTATGTCTATAGGTCTCGTGAATAGGGTCTTTAATCCCTACCTTGTTATTTTATGGTGGACTCTAGTGATGAAGTATTGATGTATTTAGAGCTTGTGAACCATTTAGGGGTAGTGTTGCAAATCTTGGGGAAGGAGAAATTGTATGCTAAGTACGAGGAGTATGAAATTATGTTGAAGGAGGTTACCTTTCTAAGTCATGCAGTGTCGGGGGATGGTATTAAGGTGGATCCCAAAGACCTGGATGTGATTAGAAATTGGGTTAGACCTTTGACTTCCTCGGACATTAGGAGTTACTTGGAGTTAGCGGGTTACTACCGGAAGGGCTAGAAGGATTTGTTGTGTATTGTGATTCTTCTAGAGTTGGTTTGGGTTTTGTGTGGATGCAATATGGTAAGGTGATAGCCTATACTTTTAGACAATTTGAGATACATTAGAAGGATATTCTATCTACGACCTAGAGTTGGCCGCCGAGGTATTTGCTTCAGAAATGTGACATTATTATTTGTATGGGGTGCATGTTGATGTGTTACTAATCACAAGAGTATCCAATAGGTGATCACCCGAAGGATCTTAGCTTGAGGAAAAGAAGGTGGTTAGAACTTCTTAAGGATTATGATATGAGTGTGCATTAGCATCTCGGTAAGGCTAATGTGGTGGCGGATGCATTTAGTAGGGTCTCTATGGGTAGCCTAGCTCATGTTGATGATGGTGGCAAAGGGATGGCTAGTAAGATCCATTGATTGGCTATATTGGAAGAGGTTGATAATGATGTTGTTGTTGTTGATGGCTCTAAATCTTCATTGATTGAAGAGGTGAAAGCTAAGCAAGATTTTGACCCCGCTTTGTTAGAATTGAAGGCATTGGTAAAATATGGTAAGGTGGAGGTTGTCTCTCAAGGGGGAGATGGTACCCTTATATACCAAAGTAGGTTGTGTGTGCCTTCTGTTGATGGCTTGAGGGAGAGAATCCTTGATGAGGCCGATAACTCTTCTTATTCTATCCACCCCGGTTCCACCAAAATGTATAGGTACTTGAGAGATGTGTATTGGTGGGGAGGCATGAAGAGGGACATTGCCAAATTCGTTTCCGATTGTCATAGTTATCAACAAGTCAAAGTGGAACATCAAAGGCCGAGTGTATTAATCCAAGACATTGAGGTTCCTACTAGGAAGTGGGAAGAGGTAAATATGGATTTTGTGGTTAGGTTTCCCATGACTAGAAAGGGTTTTGATTCCATTTTTGTTGTGGTTGATAGGATGACAAAATTGGCTCACTTTCTACCGGTTAAGACTACATATGGGGATGAAGATTATGCTAGGTTGTACATTCATGACTTGGTGAGGTTTCATGGGGTTCCTTTGTCCATCATATCAGATCTTGGTACACAGTTTACTTCACACTTTTGGAGTCCTTCCAAAGAGGTCTTGGAACCAAGGTAAAGCTTAGTACGATCTTCTACCCTCAAACGGATGGCCAAGCCAAAATAACTATTCAAGCACTTGAGGACATGCTTAGGGCTTGTGTATTATATCTTAAGGGTAGTTGGGATAATAATCTTCCAATGATTGAGTTTGCATATAACAATAGTTATCATTCTAGCATCGGAATGACTCCTTTTGAGGCTCTTTATGGTAGATGTTGTAGATCACGTGTTGGGTGGTTTGAGATAGGAGAGGTGGCTTTGATAAGACCGGATCTGGTTATAGAGTCTCTTTAGAAGGTAAGGATGATTAGAGGAAGGTTGGAAACATCCCAAAGTCGTCAAAAAAAATCCTATGCCAATGCGAGGAGGAGAGACCTTGAACTTAAGGTTTGTGATTGGATCTATTTGAAGGTTTCACCCATGAAGGGTGTGGTTCATTTTGGTAAGAAGGATAAGTTAAGCCCAAGATATGGGAGTCCTTATAGAGTGTTGAGGAGGATTGGTAAGGTTGCAAACGAATTTGAGTTGCCTATGAATAGGGATATGGTTCGTCTGACTCTTGATGCATCTAGGTTGAGGAGATATGTTGTTGACACAAGTGTTATAGAACTTTTGAGGTTGTAGGTGTTGTGGAGGATAATTTGTCTTAGGAGGAGATCCCAGTGGAGATATTGGATGGATAGGATGAGTTGACTAATAAGGATGTGGTGTTCGTCAAGGCACCTTGGAAGAATCGTCTAGTCGATGGTTTCTCTTGGGAAGCCGGTGTAGGCACGGAAAAGCAATATCCTAACCTCTCATTCTATTCAAGCTTCTGATAATGCGCCAATTCCTTTTCTTTTATGATTCCAATTCTTATGTTTCAGCCCCTAATTCATTTGCATGCATTCATGTTTATATTGACAAAATTCATGGTGATTTTACACTTATGTTGAGATTTCGAAAATAGTGTTTTAAGGATGTTGTTGCATTCTTGTTGGGGCTGATTTCTTTAGGATTACTCTTGCCATATACATTTCTTTGACATTCGGGGACGAATGTTCTCAAGGGAGAGATATTGAAACGATCCCAAAAAGTTTCCGAAAATGTGCCTCGGAAGTGCCCATAATCGTAAGTTTCATATATCTCAAAATTCGTGTGTGATATTGAAAATTTGACTTCATATTCTTGTTCAGGGGGTCAAATTGAGTGGGAGATGGGTCTAACTAAAAATCGCAAAATGCGATTTTCGGTGTGGTTCCACGCGCCAAAGGCATGCTTCAGTAGAATTTTTGCCCAGTTTTTCCTGTCCGGTCCAAGACTTTTGGGTCTTGGGCCTAAGTGTTCCCATGCATGGAAATATCTATACATAGCCTAATTTCACCCTCACATCATTTAAGACATTCCCAAATACTCTCTCAAACAATTAGACAATATTTCATCTCCCAATTTCAAGTCCCAAAACTCATCCGGATCTTAAGGTTCTCAATCAAGCTTCAAGTCTCCATCTCCAATCTTCTTCAAGAATTCTCCAAAGTCAAGGTATGTGAATTTCTTTCATAAGTTCTTTTCACCCATGATACCCAATACTTATTTTACTCAAAATTGTATGATTTAGAGTTGATTTATTCATGAGTCTTACTTATTATGATTTCACTACACACTATGTTGGGGTTTCATGAAATTATGATTGTTTTAGCATGTTTTGAGCTATGAATCTAAGATCTATTTTGAGATTTGATGTAGGGTTTTGATGTATATTGATTGAGGGTGTTACCAAGTATCTATTGAGGGTTTTACATTGGATTTTCTAGCGGGATTACACTCTTGAATTGCATGGTTTTACACTAGCACTACACATCCGCCAAGTGTTTGATAAAACGTCCGATTATGAGTTTCTTGAGGAATTCAAGGTCCAATGCATGTCTTATTAGTTAAAATACTATACAATGATGAAACGAATGTATGTATATGATATTATCTCTATAGCATTGGGAATTGACCAAGCCTCACTCGGGGGGTTATAGCCCCAGGTAATCTTGTTGAGGGGTTTGTACCTCGATCGCCTCACTCGAGAGGTGCTAGGCCTATGCAATAATGTCGAGGGGTGTGTACCTTGATAACCACATTGGGGGTTTGTACTCCATCAACCATGTTGGGGTTTTATACCTCATCAACCATGTTGGGGGGTTTGTGCCTCATCAACCTATTGAGGGGTTCATACCTCATTCGCCTCTCAAAGGGGGTGGTAGGCCTTGGATATTCACTAATAATGGTCTCTCCTTACACATGTATTATGTTATATATAAGCATGATTTTACTTCAAGCATCGTTCATACATGCCATATTGCTATATGCTCATCCATTGTTATGTTATGCACTTTGCTTATGGAACTTTTCACTTGTTGTATTGCATCCTACATATTTAGTACATCCAAACATACTAACGCATACTCTATACCAACATGATGTCACCATGTAGGAACCGGAGCTCCACTTGATCATCTTCCTCCACGTGGCTATTATGACTTCTCTCAAGCTCTTTGGTGAGTCCTCCATTTCGGAGACGATGTTTATGACCTTATACTATGTCCTAAGACTATCTTTCTTTTATGTATATGTTGACTATGAGGGTGAGCCCGGTAGCTTCTCTTGGCCCCCGCTAAGTATCTAAGTTTTAGAGGTGTTGTTGGACATGTTTTGTATTATGCTATGAGCTTTGACTCTCTATTGACTCTTGATGTTTATGATATGAAAGTTGTCCCTTAGCCCCGCTTGTCCCTGTTTACTATCTCTAGTTGTATTTTATTACTTTCGCGACCAAGGATGTGTAATGATATGTTAAGAGGCTTGCTTGAGGTCCCTTCCGGTTCCCCATGCGCCGTGTCACGTCTAGGCCCTACGCTTGGGTCGTGATAGCTAGCCATGAGAAGTTCCGAGCAAAATTTAAAGAGGCGTTTTATTTAGGTGTTTTTTATATTTTGATCCGTTGACAAGGCTTTTTAAGACATTTAATCCCCCCTACATTTTTAAACCTCTCCTACACTAATTCTAAAACCTCATTCAAGACTAACCCTTAGTCTATAGAATCAAACTCTCTCAAGCCTTCCTCTCAGAACTCTTCTGGATTGGGAACTTGGAAATCAAGGAAAGCTCATTTCTTCTCCAAATTTCTCTTGAAACTCCTTCATTTATCAAGGTATGTGGGCTTTGATCCTTGGTTCCTTTTAATAAAGGAGACCCAAATCTTTTCAAGTAATTTTCATGAATCTAAGCTTACTTTAAATATGGATTTTCATTGTTATGATTTATTAAATTCAATTGATATGTAGGCTGTACTTTATCTATGATTTTAAGTTACTTTAAGCCCTAAAATGATGGTTTGCATTGCGATTATGAAATTATAAAAGTACATGTCCCCTTCAAATCTTGATTTGTGCATGGGTAATCTACATTATGTTTTAAATGTGAATTTTACTCATGTTTTTACTTGAATTTCATTATGTATTGTTCATTTAAGTTGAATCTATATTACCCATGCTAATCTCACCTTACGCATGGCATATGCATTCATAAGCTTTGGATTTTATGGAAATTATGAAGTGGGTTAAGCCCAATTATGTTCATGAATATGATTTTGATAAGATTATGGTTATTACAAGAATATGATCACATAACTGTCTATTGTTATTGGCTCTTTGAGCATATTGGGTGCTTTCACCATATTGTATTATGAATGAGCTACTCCTATGCATGAGATATACGATATTGAACTACGATTTGGCTTTTGAGCCTGAGTGTCCATTGAAATTAATCGCCTCTTTTAAAATCATGTATATGTATAAGTATTCTTGTGGGATGTTGACTTAGCACTGATGAATTAGGGGCGTCAGGGCTATCTCTAAGGGCCCTCTCCCTTTCCTTGAACTATTTGCTAGCATAGGAATGGTAGCCATCTACAAATTGACTGGGTCATGAGGGATAGTTATTCATTTATGATATGACATGATATGATATATTTTGATAAGGAAATCCTTCTGAAATGACCGAGTCATAAGAAAGTTGACCGCCGCATACGAAATAACCGGGTCATAAGCTGTGGTGTAGATTACCTTTGGCAAGTAATCTTCTCTAATCGATGGGAGATTAGCATTGAAAAAATTCATGTAATATCTCGCATGTGTTTGATTTGTCTGTTAAGGTACCATCCCAACTATATATGAGCATCATTGATTTCATGGCATATTGTTATATACTCTTCTTTGGATATATACTTTTCTTCATATCATGTGCCTTTGTCATGTAACATTGAATGCAGGTTTGATAAGTCATATACGTCGTATGCCCGCACACTTAGTACATTCAAACTTACTAACACATACTTTTGCCTATATGATCGAACCATGTAGGGGTTGGCTACTACCTTCATCCACCATTTGACGGCTAAATCGGATTTGGGAAAGTGTTGTGGTAAGTCATGTCTTCCAAGGACAAGCCACTATCTGTCTACCTTATGTTGCTTCCATTTTTCTATATACTTTGAGGGTAAGCCCGGGACATGTCTTGGCCCTTGTCCCATTTTATGACTAGATACATTGTTGGACATCTTGTAGACTCTTGTCGGATTTATATGCTATGTGTTGTATTTGGGCACATGATTATGGTTATCCATTGGATATGACTGTTATGGATTGATTATGAGAATTATGATCAGTTTGTATGTTTGATGTGGAAATGTGGAAGATGTCAAGTCCCATATTTCCCCCATAGAGTGAGTCATACTTACCCTCCCCTTAGTTTCTATTTGCTATGTGAATCCATATTAATCCATCATCCCTATGACATCACCATAGCGTGATTCCTAATTTCCCGTCCCTTAGAACTATCTATTTACTATTTGTATACGCTTCCGGAACGATGATGTGAATATTGATACTTTGAGGCTTGTTTGGAGACTCTCGAGTTCCCATTCGCCATGTCACTCCTAGACCCTAAGTCCGGATTGTGATATTTCTCCACTTAACTTTGCACATAAGGAGCAATTAAAATCATCGTCCTAATCTCTAAATATTAAGAAAATTAATTTTCCTTTTAAATTCACCCTAAATTAAAGCATCACCTTCTAATATAACCAGATCTTAAGAAAAAAAATAAAATCATCTTTGGAAACGACAACTTTTCACTCATTTCTTGTGTATAAAACAAACCAATTTAAAAATAAAAAAAATCACAACACAAAGTTCAAGGGAAAGAAAAAAGAGAGTACAATGAGATTATGGATAAAAAATATTTAAGACTTCAATGTGTTTATCATGTATAAAATTTGATTATGATATATATGTAGTAATACAAAGCACATACACAAATATGATGCCACATCTCCATGGATTCTCCTCTCATTCTGTAGCCATATCGTCATCTATTATGTTGTTAAAGTTGTCCGTAATCTCATACATAAGAAATCATGAGAGGAGAATGACTTTTTTCGAAATTTAGTTCTTATTATAACAAAAAGCTCTTCCCATAATTTCAAATGGAAACTTGAGAGAAAATGTACCGCTTATTCTTTCTTGGGATTATTTTTTACGGTGAGGAGAGAGCATTAATTATGTATAGCTGTACGTTCTCTTTATGACATTCAATTTAATGGTTAAATTGAATTGAGAATCAGAAAGATAAAATTAGATGGAACCGTAACATATACTTAATCTATTATGAAAACATAAATATCATCAACATACCCCAGTGCCTCAAAAGGCTCCCGCTCATTGCGGGGTGAGGGAGGGTCGAATGTACGCAGCCTAACCCCTATGTTTAAAAGCATAAAGCGGTTGTTTCCAGATGATCCATGAGGAGCGCCGAAAGTTGCATTGACTAACTGCTACTTCACAAATGAAAGAAGCGCAGACAGTTTAAAGAGCCATTTTGCTTTATTCTATCATACTCCAAAACCAAAAAATAGTCAATCTTTGGCTCCATCCGAGATTGACGGAAAATTTATCAAAACATAAATAAATAATTAAATAGAAGAAAATGAGAAAGAAGGCAAAAAAAGGGGAAGAAATTTAAAACGTGTGGATAGCGAAAAGGCACCAGAATTTCTAAACAAATAAATAGTTTGAATTCGAAAAGGCACCGGCATTACAAAAAATTTGAGAAAACAAATAAATACTTCCTCTATTTCATGTTAGTTGTCATATATTTCATTTTTAGAGTTAAATTATATAGACTTTACTAACATTTTAAGATATATTTTTGTCATATTGATAAAAAAAAGTTACAATCAATAATACTTTTCTTATAGTTTTTAAACATCTATTTTCTTAAAAAATATTAAATTAATTTAA
Organism: Solanum medicagineum; assembly: GCA_026153255.1. Lineage (NCBI taxonomy): Eukaryota > Viridiplantae > Streptophyta > Magnoliopsida > Solanales > Solanaceae > Solanum > Solanum medicagineum. Next base: position 8,420 of record JAPFFP010046152.1, read on the forward strand.
TCAAATTTAACTTTAAAAACTAATCAAATTACTTTCGAAAAGCGGAGTATGACAACTAAAATGGGACGGAAGGAGCAAAAATTAGAAATACTGTTTTTAGTTGGGAATTATAATAGTAATTTAACATTCTAAACAATAAAAAATAAGACATTCATAGTGTTATAAAAGTTGCAACTAATAATATTTTTCTTATAGTTTTTAAATATTTATTTTTTTAAAAAATATAAAATTAATTTAATTTAATTTAACTTTAAAAACTAGTCAAATTACTTTCGAAAAGCACAATATGACAATTAAAATGAAACGGAGGGAGCAAAAATTAGAAATAATGTTTTTAGTTGGGAATTATAATAGTAATTTGACATTCTAAACAATAAAAAATTAAACATTCATAGTGTTATAATGAGTCTCAACTAAAAAAGTGGCATAAGATATAAAGGAAAAACCTATTTAAAGACTTCAAATGTCTAATTCAAAACAAAATAGGAAAATTGAATTAGGCAACATCCACGAGCTCATTTACGGGTCGTACATCAAATGACGGACTCATGATCTTCACTCATAATTTCTCCCAGCAAGTATAGACCACAATATAAGAACAAGTATTGCACGAGTCATAAAATGTTCTACGGGTCGTGATCTTGGGTTCTGTAGAAGCTAGACTAGAAAACTGTAGCCTAAGGACTTTTCATCTACCACTCATATTTCAATCCACAACCTATACTGTTAGCTCGTAGTTTTTACTTCTCCTCATGTTCATAGGATTACATCTAGGAACCCTGTCTATGGCTCGTAATTCTAATCATGGCTCGTATATGAGCTCGTAATCCTCAAAATCAGTCCTACACTTCTGTACATCAAAAGTGTCACGACCCCAGCCTAGGGCCTAGACGTAACACGACGAATGGGAACCCAAAGGGGACTCCAAACAAGCCTCTTAGCATATCATTTACACATCCTTGGTTGCGGAAGTAATTAAGCAACAATAAGAGAATAGAAATAAGGATAGAGGGACTAAGGGAAATCTTTAATAGTATAGGTCATCAAAAGAGTCAAGCTTAAGCATAATTATGTAACTTGTCCAACAACACCTCTAGCATAGATTAGGAGGGGGCTAAGACACTTTCCGGGCTCACCCTTTTAGTATCAAAGTGCAACATAAGGAAAGAGCAAAAGTAAGAGTTCAAAGCTAGTATCCCCGCACTTGAGGACCCCCCAATAGCTTGTATTCAAAAAAGTCAACTAGCCACGGGGAGGATGATCGTGAGGGGCTCCAGTTCCTATATTGTAATATCATGTAGGAATAGAGTATGCATTAGTATGTTTAGATGTACTAAGTATGTAGGATACAATACAACAAGAGATTGACAACTTAATCAAAATGCATAATCATAAGAAAGAGATAGTATATTAGTAACATAGCATGCATGATCAATGTTTGAAGTAAAACATGGTTATATAGAACATAATACATGTTTAGGAAGAGACCATCATCATAGACTAAGCAAGTAGTACTTGGAATACAAGGCCTACAATCCCTTTAGAAGGGGATTTAGGTATCTACCCCTCAATTGGTAGATAGGCATAGCACCCCCTATCAAAGTGGTCAAGGTATATACTCCTCAACATGGTAGATGGGCATAACACCCTCCATCATAGTGGTCAAGGTATATACCCCTTAAATTGGTAGATGGACATAACACCCTCCATCGTAGTGGTCAAGGTATATACCCCTTAACTGGTAGATGGACAAAGCACCCTCCATCATAGTGGTTGAGGCATAGCGCCCCCTCAACAAAGTGTGGTCAACTTGCAACACTATAGGTACTTTTCATGAAGTCAACACATAAATACATTACTTTCATCATCATAAAGTCACTTGACTTATAGGCCATGCTATCATTAATAACTTAAGAACCCTAAATCAGACATTTTATCAAACACTTGGCGGGTGTGTAATGCTAGTTCAAAAGCATGCAATTCAAGAGTTAAATCGTGTGAGAAAACTTAATGTATATCAACCCACCAACACTTGGTAACACCATCATGCAATATATATTAAAACCCTTCATCAACTCTCATAATAGATCATAGATTCATAGCTCAAAACATGCTCAAATAATCAAATTTTATGAAATCCCAACATAGTATATATTCAAATTTCATAATAGATTTTACCCATAAATAATCAACTTGAAAACGTGCAATTTACATGAAAAGAAGGTTGGGCACCATAGGTGAAAGGATCCAATGGTTGGAACCCACATACCTCAACTTTGGAAATTTTCTTGATGAAGATCTCAATGAGAAATTGAAGCTTGAATGAATTCCCTAAGATCCAAAAGTGAGTTTGGGAAACTTGAAATGGGGTGAAGTATTTGGCTAAGTGTTTGAGAGGGTTTTGGGGAATGTCTTGAATGATATGGGTTGAAAAATGACTAAGTATACGTGTTTTTATGCATAGGAAGGCTTAGGCACAAGACCCCAAAGCCTTAGGTAGAAATAAGAATAACAGGCAGCAAAATACACTGGTCAACGACGACTCAGCGTTGCGGAGACAACGAGGACTGCTACTATTTTTCACAAACTTGGAAAAATTAAATTTTTCTATGGTTGCTCTAAAATCGGGGTTAGACCCATTTTTCACTAAAATATTCCCCATGATCAAGAATAGGAAGTCAGATTTTTTATATCACATATGGATTTTGAGATATAAGGAAATTATGATTATGCACATTTTCGAGGCACATTT
>JAPFFP010046153.1:0-11171 GCA_026153255.1 Solanum medicagineum
TATAGAAAGAGCATAGTTACAGGTTGGTTCTCCCGAGCCTTATCGGCAACGGGTGCCGGTCCGCCCTGACAGGACTTAGGGTGTGACAATGATAATGAAAGTATGATATTTGTGTGTTGATTTCATGGAAAGTATCTATAGTGATGGAAGTTAACCGAATTGAGGGGTGGGTACCTCATTAACCGAATTGAGGGGTAGGTACCTCATTAACCGAATTGAGGGGTTGACACCTCATTAACCGAATTGAGGGGTTGGCACCTCATTAACCAAATTAAGGTGTTGGTACCTCATTAACTAAATTGAGGGGTTGGTACCTCATTAACCGAACTGAGGGGTTGGTACCTCATTAACCGAATTGAGGGGTTGGTGCTTCAATCACCTAGATAGGGGGTGGTACATTTGATAACCAATTGAGGGGTTTGTACCTCAATCACCATGGGTAGTAGGGTGAGATGATTCACTAATCAAATGATAATGGTCTCTTCATGCACATGTATTATGTTATATGTAAGTGTTATTTACTTTAAGCATCTTCTATGCATGTCATATTGCTATATGCTTATTCATTGCCTATGTTATGCATTTCAATTATGTTTCTTATCTATTGTTGCATTGCATCCTACATACTTAGTACGTTTAAACATACTAACAGATGCTCTATGCCTACATGATATTACCATGTAGGAAGCAGATCTCCATTGATTCTCCCTGTCATGGCTAGATGCATTGTTCAAGTTAGATTTTGGTGAGTTCTTAAGTCTGGGGACAATGTCTATCTTGTCTTATGCTTATGTTTAGACTATATCTTGTATACTTGGATTACTTATTGTCTTTATCATGAGGATGAGGCCGGTTGCTTATCTTGGCCCCCGCTAAGTTCTATGTTTATAGGTGCTGTTGGACAAGTATGTAATGATGCTATAAGCTTGATTCTCTCTTTGACTCTCTTGATGTTTTATCAAGTGAAGGTTTTCCCTTAGTCCCTGTTCCCTTATTCTACTCTTTTATTTTTTTTAATTGCTTCCGTGACCAAGGATGTGTAATGATATGTTAAGAGGCTTGCTTGGGGTTTCCCCTTGTACCGTGTCATATCTTGGCCCTAGTTTGGGTTGTGACAATTCCATTGAGTCTGAATTAATATTTTTGGTAGGGTTCCATCTTGGTTTGTGTTTAGGGTTTTCCAAACAAATTCCAGAGGGTCCAATTCGTAAACTTATGTGTGTTGTGTGCTGTTGGTACAGTTGGTTCTAGTGCATGAGCCACTTATTGTCCGCGTTTGTGGGCTTGGCATCGCATTCGCAAAGTGCACAGTTGGGACTCTCCTCGTTCATGGAGCACTGCTCCATTTATACCTCCGAATTTGCGGAGTGTAATAAATCCCTGAGCAATGAATAGTTTTAAAGTCGTGATTTAAACCCTTTACACCATTTTCAACACTTCAAGCTTTGTTTTCAACAGAGATTTTGAGATTTTCAAGACAAAGTGATTAGTTAACTATTTTCTAACCTATTTATTGATTTACATTATTTAATTTGTAATTTTAACTTCTAATTTTGGGATTTTAATGGTGTAAATTGGGAATTTCTCTGACTTCGATTTCCAAACTTTATTCACTGATTTCTCCCTCATCCTAGCCCTGTTTTTGAAACCGTTTTCATCGATGACCTTCTTAATAAGTGGAGAACATTTTCATATATTAATTTTTAGCTTACCACTATGTTTTTTGGTAGGAGCTTTTTTGACCATTTTGCCCTTTTTCTTCGAATAAATTAATTTTAGTGTCATTAGATTCTCATGTGATTGTGATGCTGTATTTGAATGGATTGTGGTGATTTAGAGTATCGTAGGAGGGGGAAAGAGGCGATTTTTTTCTTGATTTAGATATTTTATTTGAGGCAAGTGGACTTCTAACCTTTTGTTAAGTATGAAAGAACCTTGTATGCTCCTATATGTAGGTAATTGACTACTTTGGGGATAGAATTATAACATCATAGGCTTGAACATGATATTTCATATTGAATAATTGTCAATGTTGTGATATATTGGCTTATAAATTAATTGTGGATTCATAACATATATGATTTTGTGAATTATTTGATGTTGATAGTAAGATGGTGCTTATTTTGTGATATGATTGATATACTGAGACTTGAGTGATATTGAGACACTGATTATATTGAGCTATTGATGATATTGAGATACTAAGATCATTATGATGTTGTACTATGATAAAATCGTTATCTTGCACATTGCATTTATTATTATTTGTGTGTTGATACTTGTGATGGCTACAACAGGGATGTGAGTAAGGTAACATGTGGATTGGTGGTCGAGGTCTCTACCTATCGAGCCAAGGTAATATGCGACAATCCGAGGTCATTTCTGAATAGGTGGGCATAAACTGAGGTAACTAAGGTCATTGTCGGCCATGTTCACATATACATGGTCCATATGTGACCCATATGGGTTCTATCTGAGGCAGTCATCTAATTAGTGGATATGTATTCTAGGATAGACATACATCACAATTATCTGACATTACATCATATTTTTCACATGTCATAGCATCCACTCCATCTTATTTCATATCTGGTTGATATTGTTGTAACTTGTATATGGGATTGTATACTTATTATATCCTTGATCTTGAGTAAGAGTTAGATCTACTTATATACTTGTGTATGGGGATACTCTGCCAGATGATGAGTATATTTATATCACTATGATTTGTATAATATATTGTGCTGGGACGTTTTTGAGTGTAACAGTTATAGTTCGCACGGATTGTGGTTGAGATTTAAGGAGTTAGTTCTGTTCTTCATTGCTTTACCTTAGGTTAGTTTTATTTGCTGAGTACCCTGTTGTTTTGTGCTCACCCCTTGCTACATTTTTGTAGGTTGTGAGCTCGATCTATCCTAATAGACCTCTTTCTTGTTAGATCGAGCTTTTGTATTTCTTACGAGGTAGCTGCTTATATCTTCAGCAGGCCTTGAGGATTCCATTTTTATGTTCTTGTTCTATTTGAGGACTAGGCATGTTGATATGTCATTTGAGTATTCTATCTTAGAGGCTTGTACATGTGACATCAGCTCTGGGATGGATTTAGTGTGTTTTCTTCTGCTTATCTATATTGTCTATTATCTTTTGCTCATATTGTTATTGTTAAGTTGTTTAGGTTGAACTGACCCACCTCGGTGGGTCAGGTTAGTGCCATCACATTCGAATTTTGGATCGTTATAATTATTTGATATCTAGTATGACTTCGTACGTTGAACTTATCTCACAATGGCTTGGATGGTCTTATACCAGAATCACTGTGATATTTTTTTGTACTTGAAACATTAAATCTCTCATCTAACAAAATCAATAGAGGAATTCTACCACAACTTGCATCCCTCACTTTTCATGCAGTCTTAGATCCTTCTCACAATGATCTTGTTGGATCCATCCCCAAAGGAAAACAATTTTATGTGTCTGAGAATAGTTCATACCAAGAGAATGATGGACTACGTGGATTTCCACTCTCAAGAGATTGTGGTGATGATGATGGCACACCAAAAATAATAACTCTAGTAAGCCTAGATGAAGAAGAAGGAGGAGATTCACCAAGGATAATTTGGCAGGCGGTTCTCATATGTTGCAGTTATGGACTAGTAATTATACTATTGACAATATACGTGATGTTGTTAACTCAATATCTAGAGTGGTTTTTAAATTGAAGAATTACCTTCCTTGCTTAGATCTTTTGTTTCCTAATTCAAAATTGGATTACTTGTCAACTGAATTCTATGTCTATTAAAATTATTGTCACATGATTAAAAGTTCATAAGTTTAAATTGTAGAAATATTTTCTTATATAGAAATGCGGGATTAAGGTATGTGAGAAATAAACCTTTATGATTCGGTCCTCTCCCAAATTTTACACATAGCAAGAGCTTTAGTGCATCAAAAATTAATTAAAAAGTAATCATGACTCAATTCGCCCAACGTTTATTATGATTTAATTTTCTTATTTGTTCTTTTGTAATATCTCTATTATTATTATTATGACTATATATATTAGACTAAATTTAAAAAATATTTATAAGAATTATTATAAATTTGTAGAATAATGCATATAGGTAATAAAACTGATTGTTTGGGATTTGATAGATAATATAGATGATTATTAGGGATTTGAATATTTAGTTACCATTATTGGCTTATCCTTTCCATGTATTAATATCATTGTTCTCTTTGAGTAATAAACACATAATTCTCTATATCATGTCTTTTACATGGTATCAGAGCGTGGACCTTTTATTTTGATCGACTTCAAGACTGATCTTGTTTTTTATCTGTTGGCCTAAAAGAGTGGCTAATCTTGTTCACGTGCTCTAGTAGAATCGTTCAGGATTTGATAGTCTCATCAGATTCAACGGATCCCACTCTTGTTGGTATTTTTAAACATCATTTAGAGAAATTGTTTAGCCTTCCAGGTGCTTTTCTCTTTTGTAAATTCTGAGACAGAGAATCTGTTATCTATTTTGGTGAGTCTGTAACTATTGGATTCTGCTTGGGATTATATTATTGTTGATTTGTGTTAGCTTGCTGGTTCCTCTGTTCTTCCCGTTTTATCCTGCTTGCCTGTTATTTTTGAAATCTAAAATTCATGGGGGTCCAAAATCTGTTGTGTTAGAGACCTTTTGAATATTATATGTTGGGCCATTATTAGTTCCTCCAATAGTTGGTACTTTTGGTCCTTGGAAAGTAAGAAGGGAGGAAATGTGACTACACATAAGATGGATGAAGTAAGGTTTGTTTCAACAAATAAGTTTGCTACAGTCACACCATATAAAAATTCATTGAAGAAATCCACTCCAATTAACATTTTGGCCGAGTCAAATGAAAATGTGTCTTATCACCTCTTCAATTAAATGGGTGATTGGTTCTGGTGCCACAAATCACATGATAGGTAATCTGTCACGATCCAAGCCTAGGGCGTAGACGTGACACAACGATAGGGAACTCGAAGGGCCCCCAGACAAGCCTCTTAGCATATCATTTACAAATCCTTGATCGCAGAAGCAAAATAAACAACAAGAGAGATATAAATAAGGGAAAACGGGAATAAGGGAGGTCTTTCATATTCGTAAAATACTCAAGAGTCAAGTTCATAGCATAAATACATCAATTGTTCCAACAACATCTCTAACATTGATTGGAACGGGGAATGGCCCTTATGTAAGGATTATATTGCCCCCAATTTTTATGAAATCCAAGATGCTCATTGAATGATAAGAAAGCTATTTCTACTCATCCTCCCCCAGTTTTGGTTCAGGAAAGGGTCAACGCAAGTATCTTATTTTGAAGCAATCTCTGGAGTTTTCCCTTATCCAAACGGGTCTTGCAAGAAAATAGGATTTTATATTGAGCTCCAAATATACGCTATTGGGATGGGATGGCTCCTACTAGCTCTCCCCCCTAAGAACCACACGTGCGACTTTCCGGGCTCACCCTCATAGTACCAAGTGTTTAACGTAAAGAAATAGCAAGTGACAAGAGTAAGATAGATATTGCTCTCGGACTTGAGGACTCACCAAAGCTTATTTCCAAAGCACCAAACTAGCCACGAGGAGGATGATCAAAAGGTGCTTTCGGTCCCTACATGGTAATATCATGTAGGCATAAAGTATGCGTTAGTATGTTTGAATGTATTAAGTATGTAGGATGCAATTTAACAAGTGATAGGCTATATAATCAAAATACATAAGCATAAGCAAGAGACAGTATAATATCGATATGGCATGCCTGATTAATGCTTGAAGTAACTCATGCTTAGTCATAATCAGGGAAGGTAACCTCAATGTGAAATATATGTATACTCGAACCTTACACAAACATGCTTGAGATGGACCACATACCCACCCACCCGCCTTATGGTATAAGCTTTTCGGAGGGTGTTACCATATCTCTACCTGATGACATAGTCTTTTTGGTAGGTAGTATAAGACGTCCCCTACTTTACAATATAATCTTTTAGGTAGGAGTCGTGAATTATTCTACCTTACAATATATCTTTTCAGTAGGAACCATGAATTGTACCTTACGGCATGGCCTTTTTGGTAGGTGTTATAGAATGTCCCTACCTTATGATATAATCTTTTCGGTAGGAGTCATAAGTCATTCTACCTTGTAGCATAGCATATTTGATAGATCGTATAGAATATCCATACCTTACGATATAATCTTTTGGTAGGAGTCATGAAATAACTCATCAAACCATCACATTCAAGTATCAAGAAAGAACTTCTCATTTTCCCAAAAACACAACAATCATGGGAGCCCAAAATTCACTTGCAATGCCATAAGTATTTTACATGAATTTAACACCCATATATACATTTCCTTAATCATCATAAAGTCACTTGACTTATAAATCATAAAGTAGACCATCAATAACTCAAGAAACCTTAATCAGACATTTTATCAAACACTTGGCAGGTGTGTAATGCTAGTTCAAAATCATGCAATTCAAGACTGAAATCATGTGAGAAAACTCAATGTAAATCAACCTACCAACACTTGGTAACACCCTCATGCAAGATACATTGAAACCCCTCATCAAATCTCATATAGATCATAGATTCATAGCTCAAAATATGCTTAAACAGTCAACATTTTATGAAACCCCAACATAGTTTATAATCAAATTCATAATAGGAGATACCCATAGATAATTCAACTTGAAAACATGCAATTTACATAAAAAGGAATGTTGTGCACCATGGGGAAAGGAACCAATGGTTGAAACCACATACCTCAAATTTAGGGATTTCCTTGATGGAGATTTGAATGGGAACTTGAAGCTTGAATGAAGTTCTTGAGATCTGGACTTGAGTTTGGGGCACTTGAATTTGGATGAAATATTTGGCTAAGCGTTAGAGAGGGTTTTGAGAGTGTCTTGAGTGATATGGGGTTGAAAAATTGCTAAGTACAGATGTTTTTACGCATAGGAGGGCATAGGCACAAGACCCCAAAGCCTTAGGCCGAAACCGAAAAACTGGCAAAAAAATATACCTTTCCACGCCATTGGTGCGTGGCGCCTTGGGCGCGTACCCTCTCTGTATTTCACGAACTTGTGAAATAAATTTTCACTATTAGTCCTCTAAAATAGGGGTTATACCCATTTTCTACTCATTTTTTCCCCCCGATCATGAATATGATGTCGGATTTTTGATATCATGTACAGATTTTGAGATATATGAAAATTGTGATTATGGGTATTTTCGAGGCACATTTTCGGGAACTTTTTTGGGGCGTTTCAATATTTCTCCTTGGGAACATTCGTCCCCAAATGTCAAAGAAACGTACATAAGAGAAGTAATCATGAAAATTTGTGCCCGACATGAATGCAACAAATACACTTAAACATCATTTTCAAAAATGTTAAGATGAGTGTTAAAATCACCATAAACTTATTAATATGAACATGAATATAACAACATGATATGAGGGTTGAAACTTAGGACTTGAAATCTAGAAAGGACTTAGTTTGCTATCTCAAGCTTGAATAAAATGAAAGAGGTACAGATATCACTTCCTCATGCTCGCTACGGCTCCCCTAAAAAGGCACTTTCAATTTATTGATTCCTCCGATGAACCTTGACGGATGCTACACCTCTGATCCTCAACCTGTTCACATGTCTACACAACATCTCTATGAGGACCTCCTCATAGGTCAACTCATCGTCCACAACTCCCACAACCTCAAATAGTTCTATAGCACTTGGGCCACCAACACATCCCCTCAACATAGATACATGAAAAATCAGGTGAACCCTATCCATTCCCATAGGCAATTCCAATTCATAACTAACTTTACCAATCCCTGTCAACACTCTATAAGGTCCCACAAGCCTTAGGCTCAATTTTCCTTTCTTACTAAATCGGATCACACCCTTCATGGGTGGCACTTTCAAGGAACCTAATCATCAACACAAGCGCATATAGCCTACCTTAGTACCTAAGGATGCCATCTCCCCCTTGGGAGAAAACCTCCAGCTCACCACCTTCCACCAAAGCATTCAACTTTAGCCACCTCCTAGTTACCCAAAAATTCCACTTTTCATATTTAGCAAGCAACCCCTCATCCCTCAAAATTTGCAACACTATTCTTAAATGATTCAGAAGCTCTTAATAAATCAATACCTCATTACTAACGACTACCAAAACATGTCAAAGTATGGTTTAAAGACCCTATTCATGAGATCCACAAGCATAACCAATGTATTATCCAACCAAACAACTCCACCATGACTCAAAATGGTCACTCCTAGTTCAAAAAGACATCTAGGGATATCACCCTCCCTCACTCTCACTTGGGGAAAAAGAAACCGGACCAAAGATCAATCTTAGAAAAGTGACTAGCCTCTTATAGTTGTTCAAATAGGTTGCCTATCTTTAACCATAATGTTACAACCTTACGAGTCTTAGAATCATTGGAAACATGATATGCATGAAACAAAACCACCCCAAGATCTCCAAACCCACCATTCCAAGTCCAACAACATCATAAGACAAGACTTTATGCAATAAGGACATGATACAACCCCTATAGACTTTCATAGCAACAATAGTCTCACTAATGGGTAGACACCCAAGAGGTTCACATAGCAATTCGGGACACACATGAAGCTTTTTGGCTACCACACATGGGGCACCCCTTTGTTGGCCACCTTGAGACCACATGGGGCACCCCTTTGTTGGCCACTTTGAGACCCTTGATCAACATGACCACCTTGCCTATGTGGTCGGCGATCTATACCCTTGTTTTGAGCATTTGGACAATCCGAAATTTTGTTCCCCATCTCACCACACCCAAATCATGCACCCGTGTTCCTTCAACATGTGCCACCATGATTCCTCCCACATTTTGGGATCTAAGACAAGTCACCCCATCATTACCTCCTCGTGTCCTTGGGTTAATGGCCCTATCCTTAGCAACCCTCTTATTTGGAGCACTAGAGGATCCTTGGGCTTGAAAGTCAATACCTTGTTGAACTGGTCACCCTCAAACCGAGCCCTCTTGGACTCCCCACTTCTCTTCTTCCTAAACTTCTCCCCCTCAAGTTGTTCAGCAAAGGTCATGACGACAAATCCATATCACCTATCAACATGGCTACAGGACATTCCTCATTAACCAAGTCCGACACACCCACCACAAAATTATTCATCCTAGACCTCAGCTTGACCACCAATTGTGGAGCATATTTGGAGAGTTGGTTGAACTTGAGGACATACTCCTTCACACTCATAGATCCTTGTTTAAGGTTCATGAACACTATCATTTTAGCCTCTCTCAACATAAGAGGAAGAATTGATTGAGGAAGGCGACTTTGAACTCCTCCCAAAGAATAACATCATGATTTCCCCTCTCCATCTTCCATTGCACAAACCAAATTTGAGCCACACCCTTTAGTTGGTAGGCCGCTAGTACCGTCTTCTCCTCTGAATTGACCCTCATAATGGACATCACCTTATACACCTCATCAATGAATTCTTGGGGATCCTTATGCACCTTGAATCCATGGAACTCCGGTGGGTTCATTCTAGTAAAATCCCTCACCCTAGAAGCCAGAGTGGGAGCATGAGGGGCTTGGACCCCTTGGTGAATTTGGTTGGTCATTGCATATGAGAACGTAGTAATATCATTTCGAAACTCAACTCAGTAGCCCCTCCATCTTGAGGAGCTTGAGGAGCGAGGTAAGCCTGTTGTCCCGTGGTACACGGGCCCTCCTTGGCCTTCTTCTTTGGAATGACATGATCTAGAAGAGCAAAGAACATTCGTTAGTGGAAAAAAACTTACCTTAAAACTAAGGCACGATATAGACCTTTAAGAAGTGAAACATTTCCTAAAATGCCTCACAGCCTCTTACTCATAGTTGTGGCATGCTTCACAACCATGAACAAAACTTTAATTGACACAGTGTATTGGATTTCGAGGACCATTAACAATCTAGTGCTTTGATACCAAGTTTATCATAACTCAAGCCTAGGGCCTAGACATGACAAGGGGAATGGGGAACTCGAAAGGCCCGCAAATAAGCCTCTTAGCATATCATTTACTCATCCTTGGTCGCGAAAGCAAAATAAACAAGAAGAGAGATATAAATAAGGAAAAAAGAGACTAAGAGAGGTCTTTGATATTTATAAAATAATCAAAAGTCAAGCTCATAACATAAATACATCAATTGTTCCAACAACACCTCTAACATAGATTGGAGCAGGGGCCAAGAGACTTTCCGGGCTCACTCTCATAGTACCAAGTGTTTAACGTAAAGAAATAGCCTCACAAGAGTATGTTAGATATCACCCTCGGACTTGAGGACTCGCCAAAACTTATTTCCAAAGCACTGAACTAGCCTTGAGGAGGATGATCAAAAGATGGTCAGGTCCTTACATGGTAATATCATGTTAGCATAAAGTATGCATTAGTACATTTGAATGTACTAAGTATGTAGGATACAATACAACAAGTGATAGGCAACATAATCAAAATGCATAAGCATAAGCAAGAGATAGTATAATATTGATATGACATGCATGATTAATGCTTGAAGTAACACATGCTTAGTCATAATCAAGGAACGTAAACTCAATGTGGAATATATGTATACTCGAACCTTACATAAACATGCTTGATATGGACCACATATCCACTCGCTCGCTTTACGGTATAAACTTTTCAGAGGGTGTTACCAATACCCCTACCTTATGACATAGTCTTTTTGGTAGGTAGTATAAGATGTCCCCTACTTTACGATATAATCTTTAGGTAGGAGCCATGAATTGTTCTACCTTATGATATAATCTTTTCAGTAGGAACCATGAATTATACCTTACAACATGGCCTTTTTCAGTAGGTGTTATAGGAGGTCCTTATCTTATGATATAATCTTTTCAGTAGGAGCCATGAGTCATTCTACCTTGCGGCATAGCCTTTTCGGTAGATCGTATAGAATATTGATACCTTACTATATAATCTTTTTGGTAGGAGTCATGAAGTAACTTATCAAACCATCATATTCAAGTATCAAGAAAGAACTTCTCTTTTTCCCCAAAACACAACAATCACGGGAGCCCAACAATTCACTTGCAATGCCATAAGTACTTTACATGAATTTAATACC
>JAPFFP010046154.1:0-11169 GCA_026153255.1 Solanum medicagineum
TGGTCCATGGCCGTATGGGCGACCCATGGCTGGCAAAGCGGACAATATATGCACGTGTGGGTCCGGGCTGTTACAAAGGTCTTGCTTTGACTTCACATCAACAATCAAAGAAGATTGAGACCCATCATGAACAAATATGCCACCATCATTAGTACTTTCTAACCTAACACCTAATCTAGCCAACTGATGGACTTCCTTTGCCAACTTTCTTTTCACCATCAACCTGACTCATACTACCCATAGTTATTCTACTCAAAGCATCGGTCACCACGTTGGCCTTACCCGGGTGGTAGTGCATTCTCATATCATATAGTCTTTGAGAAGTTCAAGCCATCTCTGTTGCCTTAGATTCAAGTCCCTTTGAGTGAACACATAATGCAAGCTCTTATGATTGGTAAATACATTCACGTGAACCCATAGAGATAGTGATACTAAATTTTAGAACAAACATGACCGCTGCCAATTCAAGGTTATGAATTGGATGATTGCGCTTAAGCACTTTCAACAGTCTAGAAGCATAAGCTATGACCTTACCATTTTGCATCAAGACGCAACCCAACCCAACCCTAGATGCATCACAATATACCACAAAGTCATCCAAACCATCTGGAAGAGTCAAGATGGGAGCTGAAGTTAGCTTATCTTTCAATGTCCGGAAACTCTTCTCACATTCATCAAACCACACAAACTGGGACTTTTTCTGGGACAATTTGGTCAAAGGGGGTGCAATTGAAGAAAACCCTACTACAAACCGTCGGTAGTAACCTACCAAACCCAAAAAAATCATTATGTTAGATGGAGTTAAGTGTCTAGGCTAGTTTCGCACCGCCTTAGTCTTCCTTGGGTCCACCGTATTACCTTTATCAGCCACCACATGGCTAAGGAAAGAAACTTCTTTCATCCAAAATTCACACTTGCTAAATTTGGCGTACAATTTCTCATCTCTCAAAGTTTGAAGGACTATTCTCAAATATCCCTCATGTTCCTTCTCACTTCAGGAGTAGACTAGTATGTTATCAATAAAGATCACAACAAAAATATCAAGGTATGGTTTGAAGACCCGATTCACCAGATCCATAAATATAGCCGGTGCATTTGTCATTCCAAAAAAGACATGACCAAAAACTCATAGTGCCTATACCTTATTCTAAAAGATCTCTTAGGAATATCACTTTCCCTAACCTGTAACTGGTGATATCCAGAACAAAGGTCAATCTTAGAAAAATGTCTAGCTCCTTGTAGTTGGTCAAATAAATCATCTATCCTCGGAAGTGGGTACTTATTCTTAATGGTGACCTTGTTGAGTGGACGATAGTCAATGCACATTCGAAGTATCCCGTACTTCTTCCTCACAAAGAGAACGGGAGCACCCCATGGAGATTGCTAGGCCTAATAAATCCTTTCTCCAATAAATCCTTCAACTGATCCTTAAGTTCTTTCAACTCTGTTGGTGCCATCCTATAGGGTGGAATAGAGATAGGTTTGGCATTGGGAAAGAAGTCTATGCCAAATCAATTTTCCTTTCGAGAGGAATACCAGGAAGATCTTCGAGGAGTAACACATCAGGAAACTCATTGACTATAGGAACTGACTCAAGAGAGGGAACCTTAGAAGACACATCTCGGACCCTAACCATATGATAGATACACCCCTTAGATATCATCTTATGAGCTTTAAGATATGAAATAAACCTACCCTTTACAACAGAATTTTGCCCTTCCCTCTCAAACAAGGGTTCATTAGGAATTTGGAATTTAACTTTACGTGGTCATAATCTATGGTGGCATAAGAGGTGTGCAACCAGTCCATACAAAGGATGACATCAAAATCTACCATAAAAAATCCAATGAGATTCCACGGAAGAGTCTTATGCATAATAGACATAGGAACATTTTTATAGACTCTTTTAGTAACTATTGACTCACCCACGGGAGTAGACACAAGAAAAAGGTCATGCAAAATTTTGGGACTTAAATTGAACCTATTGGAAAGGAAAGGGGTCACAAAGGATAACTTGGCACCAGGATCTAACAATATATAAACATCAAAATCAAACACTTTCAACATACCCGTGACAACATTTGGTTGATCTTCCACCTCTTGCCTCCCATGTAGTGCATAGAACCTATTATTGCGAGGACCACCACCTTGTTCCACAGCTTGTGGCTTTTGGTCTGCCTGCACATCTTTAACATGTGGGCGACTACCCTTACTATTATTATGATCCTTTGGGAAATTGGCAATTTTATGACCTAGTTGGCCACATTCAAAACAAATGCCCGACTCCCAAGTAGCACAAACCACCATGGCTCTTACCACACTTTTTGCATGTTGTCCAAGCTTGAGCATGGCCACCACTTTGTTGACCCTTAGTATGCTGAAATCGATCATTAGTATGCCTTTTTTTGAAGGCATCCAAAGACCCTTGTTGTTGGAACCTTTGGTTTTGATGACCTCGATTACCATCACCACCCTTGTGACCTTTATACTCACCATCACACCTCGGCCTCTTAGCATCATTTTTTCTCAGCTTGTGATCCTTTTTTCCTCAAGTTGCTCGACATAAATCATAAGCCGAGACAAATCCATGTCTTGGATTAGTAGGGCAGTTTGGCATTCTTCGTTGATGAGGTCGCAGACTCCTGAAACAAACATATTCATCCTAGCCCTAGGATCGAATACCAGCATAGGAGCATATTTGGAGAGTGTGTTGAATTTTAGTAAGTACTCGCGAATGCTCATCGACCCTTGCCTGAAGTTCATAAACTCTTTCATTTTGGGTTCCCTTAATCCAAGAGGGAAAAAGTAGTCTAAGAACGCAGCCTTGAATTCTTCCTAATCAATTGGACCCCCAAGCACCCTTTTACCTTCCTACTGATCATACCAAATCTGCGCAAGGCTTTTAAGTTAGTAGGCCGCCAACTCCGCCTTCTCCTCCGATGACACACCCATAATCTAGAGAACCTTGTATACCTCATCAATGGACTCCATTGGATCCTCATCAATTCTATTTCCATAAAATTTTGGCAGGTTCACACGGGTGAAATCTCTCACCCTTGTTGCCTGGGTGGGAGCTTGAGGTGCTGAAGCTTGAGTTGGAGCTTGCGTAGCCTGATTGGCAACCATTTGAGCCAATAATGAGATAACATTACTGAACTCGGTGTGGGACGCATTACTCTCTTCTGGAGGTTGAGGAACCTCACATACAGGAATATTTCTTGTTGGTGGCATTTTCTACAGTACAACGAATAAGTCATTAGAAGGAAGGATATCTTAAGTTACTCTAAGGCACGATTTGATTTAATCAAAGAAGTTAGACAATCCTAAACATCTCATAGCCTCCTATTAATAGTTGTGGCGTGCTTCACCACCATGAATAAGACTCTACCAGATGTTGTGTGTAGACTTCCAAGGATCATTTTAAAATCTTATGCTTTGATACCAAGCTTGCATGACCTAAACCTAGGGCTTAGGTGTGACATGGCAAATGACAAGGCCCCCAAACAAGCCTATTAAATCATAATTGCACATTATAGATTTAAATGGAAAATGGCAAATAGATGACGATGAAATATGGGGATGGGCCTAAGGGACAACTTATTACCATAAGCGGAAGCATGATGTAAATAGTTTAAAACATACCAAGTATAGCAATAGTCCAGACACACCTCTAAACAATGACAATAAACAGAGCCAAGAATACAAGTCTAGGCTCCTCAATACTAAGTCAAAATGAAAGACATCAACTATCTTAATAACAAAGGCAAATCTTGAAAATAAGGGTTCTGTTCCCAATAAATTGGAACTCACCAAAGCTCAAAGTCTTCACAAACAATCTAGCCATGCGGAGGAGGATGAGGTAGATCACATGTCCCTACATGATTATAGCATGTAGGCAAAAATGCAGTTAGTACTTTGAAATGTACTAAGTATGCGGGTACGCAATGCAACAAGTAAATATAATGATAAAGAAAACTTACCGAATATGACAAACTCCAAGCTTAAACAATATATTCAATTCCAAAGTAAAGCATAAAGTAATGCCATGAAAATGCATAGAGAAGCACATAAGCAAATAAGTGTGGGAAAAAGACCATAACCGACAAAACCATATGAGCTATAATATGGAACACCGATGTCATACTCCACACCAGCCAAAGAGTGAGTCAACTTGCCAGGGTATAATTCTAGAAAAGAAAATTCTAAATGGATCCACTAGTCAGAAAGCTTAAAAAGGCATAGTCAAAATATCCTATGGTGGCACGTAGTTATGAGATTAGAAGCTTTATATGAGACCACTTAGGTCGAGTCTCACTCCTAACTCATTTGGTGCTAAGTAAAATCCCACCGAAACAGATAATGCGTATTAGAAATAATCAAAACTTAATTTAGTTCAGAAAGTCATAACTTGTAAATAAATCATATTCAAACTTGTACTTAGAATAGCTCCTTAACAAAGATTCAAAATGAAACTGAATGGGTCTTAAGTCACCCAATATCATTTCATATTTGTATTTACTGATTCTTGTCCAAAATCATATGTTCATATTATGCCATGAAAGCCAAATATTCAAAGTTCATAACTCAACTTAAATCACGTTGGGGACTCTTTCAATAACCTTAAAATCACAAGTTTTATATTCAAACAAAGTTACAATAATCATAGGAACATTTAGGATAAAATCATAATAACTCATTTGTAGATCTAAGACTTGAAAATATAGGTTAGCTTAAATAATGCAAATCTGAAATGCTTGAATTAAATTATGTAAAGCCTTGATAAATATTTTTAAATAATCATAAGATATATGAATAACCATAATTTAAGCAAATATAAATTAGTATGCAATTATACATAAATCAAAGAGTGAAAATTCGTAATTCTAAATTTAGTTTTTTGAAAAGGACTTCTTGATTGAAAGGACACCAAGAATCAAACCCATATACCTTGCTTGATTAGCCTTAAGAAGACGAAGAGACTTGGTGGAGATCTTGAAGAATATTTAGCCTAAGTGTTGAGAGAGTTTTGGGAGAGCAATGTAGATTAGGGGATTTTGTTTCTTGGAAGAGTGATGTAGAAACTAAGTAGAGGGGGGTTATTTATACTAATTTTGGGGGGGGGGGGTTGGGTTATAAGGGTCAGTTAATCACTAAAAAGTGGTACAACCCGTGTGGGGGGAAAGGGCATAAAATTAGGTAGTGCAAAGGGGCTTTTTGACTCACTTTTAAAAAGAAGAAAGATGCCAAACACAAGAGAGTGGGCATGGAACCTTGGTACGGCAGCATCATCCTTTCCCATGGTGCTATGGCATGGTATGGTATAGCCTCAAGTCGTGCTAAGGGCATCCCAAAGGCTTCCTATGCAAGCTGTGCAACAATGGCAAATGAATTACTCCAAAACAAGTCAATTAGGAAACCTTCACATATATCTTCATTTCGAATAATTCCGAATGCAAACCAAACTTCATTTTTTTAGTCTTAACTTCACATAACATTTCCACCAAAATATTATACCAAGGATAAACCAATTGCCCTTCCAAGACCACCTCAACAATCACATAACTAAACCAAGCTAATCGCTATGATAACCTTCATTTCAAATTTTACTTTGCTCAATAGGAATTTTCTTGAACATTATCCTTTCACGCAAGTATAGGCTTAAAAACACCTGATACATTATAATATATCCCCCTTGGGATCATTTGTCCACGAATGAGACAAGAGTAGTTTGATTGAATAGGAACGTAAATAGTGACTAAGAGCTTAACATGTCAAAATGCAAAATAGTGTTTATTTTCATGGAAAACTTATACAAATATCATAAAGTAACATCAAAATAATTATGCATGCTTAATAATTATAACAATGACAAAATGGTACAGAATGAGTAATTGAGACTCGAGGAATAAAATTACGTAAACCTTAGGCTTGATTAGTTTGGAAAAGATGGGCATATTTTTTCATCATGTCTGCTTCAGCTTCTCATGTAGTACTCTCAGCATGCTGGTTCTTCCAAAGCACCTTGACAGCCACATCCTTATTTCTCAACTTCTTAACGTGTCGATCCAAAATTTGTACCGGTACTTCTTCATAAGTCAAACTTTCTTCAACCTTCACAACATCCAATGGAACTATAGAACTTGCGTCAGCAATGCACTTCCTTAACATAGATACATGAAAAACAGGGTGAACCAACACCACCTCATTAGGTAACACAAGCTCATAAGCTACCTTTCCAACCCTTCTTAAGATTTTGTAAAGACCCACAACTTTTGGGATCAACTTTCCCTTTTTCCAAAACAAACAACACCCTTCCTAGGTAAAATTTTGAGATACATCGAATCTCCCACATCAAATTCAAGATCTCTCCTCCTCATATCCGAATATGTCTTTTGTCAGCTTTGAACCGTTTTCAATCTGTCTCTTATCATCCTCACATTTTTCATAGCCTCCAAGACCAAATTTGGGCCTAATAAGGCCATTTCACCTACCTCAAACCAACCAACCGGTGATATACATCGCCTACCATAAAGAGCTTCAAGTGGAGCCATCTCGATGCTAGAATGATAACTGTTGTTATATGCAAACTCAATAAGAGGTAAATGATCATCGCAATTACCTTTAAATTTCAAGACACATGCTCTCAATATATCCTCCAATGTTTGAATGGTCCTTTCCGCTTGACCATCTGTTTGAGGATGACATGAGGTACTCAGCTTAACTTTGGTACCCAAACCTCATTGGAATGCCTTCAAAAAATGAGAAGTGAATTGAGGACCACAATATGATATTAATAACAAGGGAACATCATGCAACTGGACTAACTCACAAATATATAACTTTGCATAATCTTCAGCACTATATAAATTCTTAACTAGCAAGAATTGAGCTGATTTGGTCATACGATCCGCAACCACCCAAACTGAATCGTATTGTTTTCGAGTCTGAGGTAATCCAACAATAAAGTCCATATTGATTTCCTCCTACTTCCAAGTTAGGATTTCAATGTCTTGAGCTAGCCAATCGGGCCTTTGATGCTCGGCTTTCACTTGCTGACAATTTGGACACTTGGCTACAAACTTGGTTATGTCCTTTTTCATATTACTCTACCAATAGCCTTCCTTCAAATCTCGATATATTTTGGTGCAACTCGGATGAATGGAATAAGATAAATTATGAGCCTCTTGTAAGATCAAGGTTGTCAATCTATCTACATCCAGCACACACAATCGGCCATGGTATCTAAGGACACCATCTCCCCCTTGTGAGAAAACCTTCACTTTCTTTTGTTCAACTAATTTATTTAATTCAATCAAAGTAGGGTCAAGGTCTTACTTTGACTTCACATCAACAATCAAAGAAGATTGAGACCCATCATGAACAAATAGGCCACCATCATTAGTACCTTCCAACCTAACACCTAATCTAGCCAACTGATGGACTTCCTTTGCCAACTCTTTCTTTTCACCCTCAACATGACTCATACTACTCATAGTTATTCTACACAAAGCATCGGCCACCATATTGGCCTTACCCGGATGGTAGTACACACTCATACTGCAAGCTCTTGGGATCGGTAAATACATCCACGTGAACCCACAGAGATAGTGATGCCAAATTGTTAGAGCAAACACTGTCGCTGCCAATTCAAGGTCATGAGTTAGTTAATTGCGCTAATGCACTTTCACATGTCTAAAAGGATAAGCTATAACCTTAGCATTTTACATCAACACGCAATCTAACCCAACCCTAGATGCATCACAATATATCACAAAACCATCCAAACCATTTGGAAGAGTCAAGATGGGAGCCGAAGCCAGCTTATCTTTCAATGTCTAGAAACTCTTCTCCCATTCATCAGACCACACAAAGTTGGATTTTTTCTGGGTTAATTTGGTCAAAGGGGATGCAATTGATGAAAACCTTGCTACAAACCATCGGTAGTAACTTGTCAAACCCAAAAACCTCCTTATGTCAGGTGGAGTTAAGGTTCTAGGCCAGTTTCGCACCACCTTAGTCTTCCTTGGGTCCACCATAATACCTTTATCAGTCACCACATGGCCAAGGAAAGAAACTTCTTTCATCCAAAATTCACACTTGCTGAATTTGGCGTAAAATTTCTCATCTCTCAAAGTTTGAAGGAATATTCTCAAATGTCCCTCATCTTCCTTCTCACTTCGCGAGTAGACTAGTACGTCATCAATAAAGACCACAACAAAAATATCAAGGTGTGGTTAGAAGACCTGATTCGTAAGATCCATAAATATAGCCGACGCATTTGTCAATCCAAACGAAATCATCAAAAACTCATAGTGCCCATACCTTCTAAAAGATGTCTTAGAAATATCACTTTCCCTAACTCATAACTGGTGATACCCAAAACAAAGGTCGATCTTAGAAAAATGTCTAGGTCCTTCTAGTTGGTCAACTAAATCATCTATCCTCGGAAGTGGGTACTTATTCTTAACGGTGACCATTTTGAGTTGACGATAGTCATTGCACATTCGGAGTGACCCGTCCTTCTTCCTTACAAAAAGAATAGGAGCACCCCATGGAGATTTGCTAGGCCTAATAAATCCCTTCTCGAATAAATCCTTCAACAAATCCTTAAGTTCTTTCAACTCTTCTGGTGCCATCCTATAGGGTGGAATAGAGATAGGTTTGGCATTGGGAAGGAGGTCTATGCCAAAATCAATTTCCCTTTCAGGAGGAATACTAGGAAGATCTTCAAGAAACTCATTAACTATAGGAACTGACTCAAGAGAGGGAACCTTAAAAGACACATCTCGAACCCAAACCATATGATAGATACACCCCTTCGATATCATCTTACAAGCTTTACGATATGAAATAAACCTACCCTTTACAACAGAATCTTGCCCTTCCCACTCAAACAAGGGTTCATTAGGAATTTGGAATTTAACTTTACGGGTTCTACAATCTATGGTGTCATAAGAGGCATGCAACCACTCCATCCCCAGGATGACATCAAAATCTACCATAAACAATTTAATAAGATTGCATGGAAGTGTCTTATGCATAATAGACATAGGAACATCTTTATAGACTCTTTTAGCAACTATTGACTCACCTACGGGAGTAGACACAAGAAAAGGGTCATGTAAAATTTCGGGACTTAAATTGAATCTATTGGCAAGGAAAGGGGTCACAGAGGATAAGTTGGCACTAGGATCTAACAACATATAAACATCAAAATCAAACACTTTCAACATACCCGTGACAACATTTGGTTGATCTTCCACCTCTTGCCTCCCATGTAGTGCATAGAACCTATTGTTGCGAGGACCACCACCTTGTTCCACAGCTTGTGGCTTTTGGTCTGCCTGTACATCTTTACCAGGTAGGCGACTACCCTTACTATTATTATGATCCTTTGGGAAATTGGCAATTTTATGACCCCACATACAAAACAAATGCCTGACTCCCAAGCAGCACACACCACCACGGCTCTTACCACACATTTTGCATGTTATCCAAGCTTGAGCATGGCCACCACTTTGTTGACCCTTAGTATGCTGAAATCGATCATTAGTATGCCTTTCGTTGAAGGCATTCAAAGACCCTTGTTGTTGGAACCTTTGGTTTTGATGACATCGATTACCATCACCACCCTTGTGACCTTTATACTCACCATCATATCTCGGCCTCTTAGCATCATTTTTCCTCAGCTTGTGAATCTTTTTTTCCTCAAGTTGCTTGAAATAAATCATAAGCCGAGACAAATCCATGTCTTGGATTAGTAGGGCACTTTGGCATTCTTAGTTGATGAGGTCGCAGACTCCCGAAACAAACATATTCATCCTAGCCTTAGGATTGGATACCAGCATAGGATCATATTTGGAGAGTGTGTTGAATTTTAGTAAGTACTCGTGAATGCTCATAGACCCTTGCCTCAAGTCCATAAACTCTTTCATTTTGGCTTCCCTTAATCTAAGAGGGAAAAAGTGGTCTAAGAACGCAGCCTTGAATTCTTCCTAATCAATTGGACCACCAAGCACCCTTTCACCTTCCCAATGATCATACTAAATCTAGGCAAGGCTTTTAAGTTGGTAGGCTATAACACCCCACATCTTACAATAATAGTACTATGCAAATAAAACATGATATGATTTGGTCAAATTAGCGTCCATTTTTAAAAGTGCTTGAATCTCTAATTAGAGGGTGATATGTATGTCTAACCCGAAGAGGGTCAAGTGTAAATACATTTTATGTCACATTCAGGAGATCATGACTCTTAAAAAAGTGAGAGAATTGAGGTGCTTGTAGGACTTAGGAGGCTAGCAGGTGAGTCACCTACTTGCTTAGCTTAAATTGCTAGCTAAATGGAGACGAGGACCGACGTCAAATTTGTCCAAGTCCAATTATGAATAAAGTTCGTTTTAAGGGTGTTTTTAGCATATAAATAGACTATATTTTCATCCCAAGAAGGATATCAAAAGGGCCCAAGTATATCACAACCAACTAGACTAATTGGACCCAAACTAAATGAAGAGTAATTAGGAAAAATTGGCAGCCAAGGCCCATCAACTTTGAGAACCATTAGGCCCAAGTGTGAGGGCCAAGCTATTGCATCACTAGTTTCTTAATATGCACTAATATGTGGTCAAAAGTTCAAGAGAAAGTCGGCCAAAGAGACCCTTTAAAAAGGGCTCAAAACAGCCCCTTAAGTCATTTCACTTGAAACAA
This sequence comes from Solanum medicagineum, assembly GCA_026153255.1. Classification (NCBI taxonomy): domain Eukaryota; kingdom Viridiplantae; phylum Streptophyta; class Magnoliopsida; order Solanales; family Solanaceae; genus Solanum; species Solanum medicagineum. Next base: position 10,708 of record JAPFFP010046154.1, read on the forward strand.
TTTTTCAGCTTTCCTAAAGACTCCTTTTCTCTCTTTACTTCATTTCACAAGGCAGCCAATACAACCCTCTAGGGTTTTTGAAGGAAACCTGAATCTTGAAGGCTAAGGTAAGTGGAAATATCCATGTATTTGCTATACTTATCCCATGAAAAATAAGAAATATATGCTAGTTATGCTTGATGAAATTGTTGGACAGCATGTGTTCCAAAAGTTATTGTACCTTTTTCTTGTTTATTTGGAAGCTTTTCTCTTTTTGGTTGGATTGATTATGAAGGGATGCTATTGGTCTTAATGATTATTGGTTCTATAATGATGAATAAAGGTTGTTGCACCATTTTTATAGTCCACGAAAGTGAGTTCCAGTGTGGTATCGTAATCGTGCTCCTAATAGGAACTTGTGGGCTGATTGATTGAGGACTATGGTCTCACGTCCTCTACCTATTTTGAGGACTATTTTTGAAC
>JAPFFP010046155.1:0-11168 GCA_026153255.1 Solanum medicagineum
CATTGAGGCCACTCCCACCTTGTCCTTGGTATCCTTGTTCCTAATTTATCATAGTGTTCCCACACATGAAGCAATTATAGAGGTATCAAGTTGTTAAGCCACACTATGAAGGTCTGGGAGAGAGTGGTGGAAATGAGGGTGAGAAAAGAAGTGTCTATTTCAGAGAAACGGTTTAGATTCATGCCGAGGCGGTCGACTATTGAAGCAATTCATCTTGTTGGGAGATTAGTGGAGAAATATAGAGAAAGAAAGAAGGACCTTCATATGGTGTTCATTGATCTTAAGAAAGCATATGACAACGTCTCGAGGGATATCCTATGGAAGCGTCTAGAGGTGAAAGGTGTTCCAATGGTGTATATTAGGGTGATAAAATACATGTACGGCGGAGCCAAAACTCGAGTAAGAACGGTGGGAGGAGACTCAGAGTATTTTCCTATTGCGATGGGACTTTATCAAGGATTTGTGTTGAGCCCTTTTCTGTTCGCCTTAATGATGGATGAGCTGACACGGTCTATTCAAGAGGAGGTCCCATGGTGTATGCTATTTGCAGACGACGTAGTACTGATTGATATGACTCAAGCTAAAGTTAATGATACATTGGAGGTTTTGGAGACGCTTTGGAATCCAAATGGTTCAAATTGAGCAGGACCAAAATAGAATACTTGGAGTGTAAATTCAGTGTTGCGAGGGATGAAATGATTGATATGAGGCTTTCCACTCAACCTATCTACAAGATAGAAAACTTTAAATATCTTGGGTCCATCCAGAGTAGTGGCGATATCGACGATAATGTCACACACCATGTTAGGACGGCATGGACGAAATGGAGGCTAGCCTCTAAAGTATTGTGTGATAAGAAGATATTATCTAAACTCAAACCTACAGTACCCCGTAATGGAGGAGGCCAGTGTGACACAACAATAAACTCATCAACACAAATTACATAAATGTACACACCTTTTTTTTCCTTCTATTATTAATACTTGACACTAGGCAAATAAATAAAGTAAAACTTTGTATTACGTAAACATAACGTCATTTCATTAGTATATTTTCATAACAAGTCAACCATATTTAACTATGTAGTGACTTAATTGAAATTGGAGGGGAATATATGATAATTTTTGTAGGCGTAAGTTAGATATTAGAAATTAAAGGTAAATATTCTTGAAACTTCATCTTTCTTATTGCACAAGAAAGATTGGTTTGTGCTTTGTTGAAAATGTTTATCATTTGACTGGCGATTACATTGTTTTGTTAGATCTTTGTTGAAATAAACTAAATTAACATTCAACTACAAAAGACACTTATTCATACAATTACATACTACTTATTAATGGAAGCCGTAAAAAGACACTTATTCATACAACTACTTATTACCGAGATCTATAAAAGCTAGAACAGCCTGCATAAGTGTGAGTATGAGAAGTAAAATGGCTGCCGCAGTTGAAGCTGCTACGCAAGGATTACTGCAGTAATTACGCCAAAAAAATGCCATCATTTTGTTGCGTAGTTTTTTACTATGTTTAACTGCTTTTCTGCATTGTTCTTCGTAATAGAAGGCGCTATCCGTAACAAGAACCCCATTTCCAATTTTGTTGAAGAGGTTAGCCACTTCTTTGTTGTCACCTAACCAGTTCTCTATGATTCCTTCATGGCGAAACAAATTCACATCTTTATCTGATTCGATATGATTATCCATGAAAATTGCAAAATCACTGAAATGTTTATGTTGTACATCAGATGATCGTTGCTCATAAGCAATGAGATTTCGTAGGATGGTTTCTGTACTATCTTAGACTTTAAACTTAGGAATTGTCATCGATCCATTCTTGAACTTTATACTATCAAATATACATGTCTTAACAGTGGCAGTGGCTTTTTCAAAGCTCACTCCAGCTTCAGAAAGCTCGGTTGCATTTGGCATGACCATATGCCACGTTTGGCCATCGTTTTTTTTTCATTCCCAGCATGACCACACATTGAACGAAGTATACTTTTTATACTATAACATCCTCCCGCCTGACCTGTCCTGCACAAGTTTCGCCTCTTAGCTTTAGTTCTAAGGTCGTGACACGCCTCTATAGGCCTCGATTGTCAGCTTCTGGCTTTTGCCTCGACCCCTACCTTGTTTATTACTATGATCACTTACAAAAGAGGGGGACATATGATCTATACCTCTTGTTGGTTATGCAAATTCCTCCCACATCGGTAAAAGAGAAGAAAATAAACCTATTTAAATTGGTTCAACCCAACCCATTAGTATGAGGCCTTTTGGGAGGTGCCCAAAAACAAATCTGTGAGGGCTTGGCCCAAAGCGAACAATATCATACTAATGCAGGGTTGGGGTACGGGTGCGCGCGTTTCTCAAAAAGTGGTATCAGAGCCTAGGTGGTTCGGAGGGCAGGAGTGATAGACCGACGTGTGGTGCAAGATGATTTGGTGGATCAGATGGTTTAACCTAGCGATATGTAGAGGTCTGCAAAAAATTGATAATCGCTGGAGGGAAGGTCACGAGATTCTGTGGTCAGAGTTTGAAAGGAGGTTTGTTAGGTATACAAACTCCTCCCACATCGGTTGTTAGGTATACAAACTCCTCCCACATCGGTAAAAGAGAAGTAAATGAACCTATTTCCCACATCGGTAAAAGAGAAGTAAATGAACCTATTTAAATTGGTTCAACCCAACCCATTAGTATGAGGCCTTTTGTGAGGTGCCCAAAAATAAATCAATGAGGGCTTGGCCCAAAGTGGACAATATCATACTAATACGGGGTTGGGGTGCGGGTGCGTGTGGTCCTCAACACCTTCTACTAATTGACACCAAAAAAGGAGAAACTACTCAAAAGAAAAAATAACGGTTCACGTATGAGAGTTTCCCGTGGGAAAGGTATTTTTCTATTCAACAAAAATAGGATTATACCTTCCCTTACTTATAACTCAAGGTGGTTCATAGTGCCATCCCAAGTGTTTTCCTTTTTTGAACCTAAATGAAGCGAGATTGAGTTTGTCCATTCTCACTATTCGACTAATGCTTGAGTCGTGCATGTCTTCTCCTATGAGAATATATAATTCATGTCCCTTTTAGTGGCATGTCTTGCAAGAGTGTCAGCTATACCATTTGCCTTCCTATCTGGCAATTTATATCTTTTATCTTCCTTTGGAATTTTCTCACTGTTTTCCTTAGAGTCCAGGGAGGTGGAGTCACAAATATTAATGTATTTTGACAGCTATGCATCCTATGTTGTCGATGGAAGGTGACAGATATAAAAACTTAAAATAGACTAATTAATTATCATCTAACTCTGAAACCCAGTACAAAAGGGGGACATGAAAAACTCATAAGCTCATCAACAATACAATTAAGACAATTAATACTTACTGAATGGAACCAGTGAAAGCTAGAACAGTCTGTATAGTTGTGAGAATGAGGAGTACGATGGCTGCCACAGTTGAAGCTCCTGCCCAAGGAGTACTAAAATAATTGTGTTTCAAATTTGCCTTCACTCTGTTCCACCATTTTTCACAATGTTGACGTGCTTTTGTGCATTCTTCTTTGTAATAGAAGTCGGGATACGTTATGACCCCAACATCAATTTTGTTGAAGAGGTTAGTCACTCCTTTGTCCTCTCCTATCTGATGCACTATGATTCCTTTTTGTCGAAGCAAATTCACATCTTTGTCTGAATCGATAAGATGATCCATGAAAGTTGCAAAATTACTGAAATGTTTAGGATGTACATCAGTAGATTGTTGCTCATAAGCAATGATATTTCTCAAGAAGATTTCCGTGAAATCATTAACTATAAAACAAGGAATTTTCATCAATCCCTTCTCGAACTCTATACTGTCAAATAGAGTTGTAGTAACATTGACTTTTTCAAAGCTCACTCCAGCTTCTGAAAGCTCTGTTGCATTTGGCATGAACATATTCCACGTTTGGTCATCGTTATTTTCTAAGTTGTTTTTGCGATTCCCATGACACGAAAGTATGTGTACTAAATGAAGTATATGTTTGATTTTATAACATCCTCCTATCTCTTTAAAGGATTCAGGGGTCATTTCTGGCAAGTCAACAAAAAAGGGAAACGACACACGTACGAGTAATCCCAATGGAAATTCATCATCTCGCTTTGTCATGTCCTGAAGCTTGTCGAGGACGAAGAAAGGAAGTTGGTTTTCTAGTAAACTCAAGTCTCGCATTATGCAAAGATCAATATTCATAATTTTGTCTTCTCCTTCTGGACACATTCCGCAACACTCTCGAATAAACTCAACCACAAAACAACCATCAAGCAACAACATTTGACAAAATTCATCAGTTTCTACATCATCGTAACACTTCAGTGCTTCCTCCTTCAGTCCCTCCAATTCTTTGATGCAACTTTCCACATCAAGCCCCTCTTTTCGTCCAAGAAATCGCTGTAGGTATAACAATTTGTACTTTTCCATTGGATGAAGTTGAACATCGCTTTTATGGTAAGGACCAATAGAGACCACATTTGGTGTATAAGCATCTGGATTTGATTCACGTAGACACACATTTACTTTGAACATGGTATGTGATTTAATGGATGAATTGTCCAAATCCTTAAACTTTTTCGCAAAGATTTGATTTAGAGATTTCTTTGTTTGTGATTCTGATGGATCTTCACCATTTATGTCGATTAAATGATCCACTTTCTTCCCTTCTTCAATCTGTAATGAATAAGAGTCAATTGTTTGTTTTGCAATTTAAGGAATTTATCAAGCTATATATATAAGGTAGGGGTGAAATTTGTTAAGAAGAAGTTTTGTAAAAAGGAAACATATATAGCTAACTGTCATTTTGACACTTAAAACTTACCCAATAGTCATCTTGATACGTGTCAACTTCAATTGGTCGTGAAGTATAAAATAGATAAATTAATGAATGACATTCGTAAAATTTTATGTATTGGACGGACTAACTAGAACTATTCATTTAGATTCTAAATTTTAAAAAATAATATCTCTAGTCAATTATGGGTACTCATACTTTTAATCTTGATACAATTATTATGATATCGATGTATGTAATTTGATTTATTAAAAGGACTATGTTCTCCAAATGGTGTAAGTAGCACATATAAACTGAGAACGAGGATTTGATCCTGTCATATGCCAACCAAGGATTAGGAGGTAGACCTAAAATTATATAACAAAAAATAATTTTTATATATAATGATATTAATGAGGAGACAAAATTAGTGAAAGTTGGTGATTTTTTTCTTATTTTTTAACTATGGTTAATAGGCTTATTAAATTAACTAATTAATCTAGGTCTTTAAATTCTAAATATGACATATGTCACTCATCTAAATATGAGCTTGGAGATGGAGAGAAGGTGTAATGGAGGGGAGCCAAATCTGTAGATTATAGGGGTAAAAGTGAAATTTTATGATATTTTTAAAGCTAGAAATGAGATCGAGTTGGAATAACATCCCACACATTTAAATATGTAGATAACACACGAAAAATATTTCAGGTCATGTTTGAATGTCCACGAGACACACTTTTGTTAAGTTGAGGTGATGATCAATTGGTAAGTCCAAGTGTCAATTTGGCAGTTGAGATTAAATTTGAGTGTGGAATGGTATATTTTACCTTCTATAAAATAGTTAATTATAATACCAATAAAATTATGTTTAAATGAATTTTAGAATTTTTAAATTTCAACTAATTCACAAGATGAATATTGTAAATGTCGATGTTCCATGGCCTACAAAACTTGACAAAATTAAAAGGACAATGCTTTTCAAATGGTACAAGTACATATAAACTGAGAACAACTATGATTTGGTCCTGTCATACACTCGCTCGTAAGTGTAAAACTGTAATTATTGAACGTGTTAGGACTATGAGGGTAGGCCTAAAATATATATCGAAAAAATTACTTAAACATATTTTTTCAAAAATTGATAGAGATGATACTAGTAAATTAGTCATATATTTTAATAATATGAATTAATATGTTTATTTTAGGTCTTATGACCTATTTATTTAATATCCAAAAGAAAAGTGGGATAATAAAATTAAAAATAAATTTATATAATTTTCATAAAGAGAGACCTCATCTTTTTCAGTTTGAGGAAGCAATGAAATTTGATCATCTGTTGAGGTGATCTCAATAGAATATGCCATCCCTTTTTCTTTACGGTAATTCCTACAAAAAAAAAATATTCTTTTTAATTTCATTTCATAGATACTATTGATATAATTATTATTAATCCAAAGTAGTATATTTATCCCAAGTTAATGGCAATTTGAGAGTGTACTAAGCACTTCCAGGCAAAAAAGAAAAAGAAGAAGAAGAAAAAAAAAGGAAAAAGATACTGTTTTTAGAAAATGTGTATTGTATACACATATTTCACATCCTTATTATTTTTATACTTTCGTTAAAGTTACTTGAGAAACTAACCACACAGATTATTTCTACAAGAGTAGTTATTGTATAAAAATATTTAATATTGTAGTGGTAGTACACCATTTCAAGAAAAACACACAAAAGATAAAAGATATTAGTAAAAGGATACTTTTTATTCATCATTTCTGGAAGAACGTATAAGAAAAAATATGACGACTAATATAGTACGGACAGAATAGTATCATAGCTCCAGGATGACTTAGAATAAAATGGTCAAGCAAATATTATTAATGCTTCTCTCTTTATTTCATTTCAATGTCTAGTTATATTATTCATTTCTTGAAAAGGCGATTAATTCATAATTAAATATATTAATCAACATTTCTATTCTATGAAAAAATTGGAGAATTCAAAAGACTATGCTATTGAAAAGGTAATACATGATTAAGAGTGAGGTTAGTAGTAGAAAGAAGAGAAAAATCACAAGGCACTTAAATAAGTACACAATAATAAATTTGAGTAAAGTGTATTTACAAGTAATTAGCATTTAGTTTAGGAAAAAATATTAAAAATATCGTTAACTATCTTAAACGAATAATTGAGCTAATGCGATTGCTTATAAAGTTGCTAAACCTTTAACAATATCTATATAGAGTGTTGGTTAAATACACATATTATATAATTATTTATTTGTTGTTGTTGTGCATGAGGTGTGAAGTCGTATAAAATATTAAAAATTACCTGATTTGGCAGTTGATAAGTTGAAAATGTACTAGTTGGAATGTACCTGAACTTCTTATTAAATTTTCCTCTGTGATGGATAATATATAATTATATATGATTACTATATATAGATTTTCTTTCGTGTGATTGTAGTCTCTCCATAGATTACTATGGAATAATGCACCGTTTGAGTAAAGTATCATATAATAATAAAACTCTTAGCATCATTGAATAAAGTGTATTGACATTATATTTAAGAAAGCATAGAATAACACTTTGAGTATGTCTTCAACCCAACCATTTATTCTAGAATTTGATATCAAGTCTTATTGTTTGATATAATTGGCAAATAAGTTAATATATTTTGAGAAAATATTTGTATAAAATCTAAGCAAGTATTAGTAAGGTTGGCATGGGGACTAGAGAATAGAGATGTGAGAATGGTGGAATGAGGACTATGGAGTTGGTACAAAGAAGTATGCAGGATTTCGATCGAATAAGTACACATTGTTATTAAAAGAGGATTCATGGTATAAATTTAACTGATTTGATCTTTAGGACATTTTTATTTGAACTCGTTAAGCTTTTAAAAATTATAAATCTAAAATTGGTTCTTATTTATTCAAATTGTAATTATACTTCCTCCATTCCATATTGATAGATCATTTTTCTTTTTACACAAATATTAAAGAAATCATGAATAAGAAAATATTTTATTAACTCATCCCTGAAAAACTTCTTGAGCATTTTACAAATAAAAGTGAATACTTTAAAAACGAATTAATTGCAAAGATAATGATGAACGAAAAAAAGTACTCCCTCCCTCAAACTTTACTTGACCCCTATTGACTTGACACAGCGATTAAAAAATAGTAAATGATGGGGTACTTTTACCAAATTGCCCTTTGAATATAGTAAACATATATGATGTCTTGAAAAGTATAATAGAGAAACAATTATAATTAATGATAAGGATAAATTAGAAACTAAGGGGTCGTTTGGTTTGACTACAAGCTATGAAGGGATGAGTTATGATGAAATAAGTTATGTTGGGATTAGTAATGATGAGATAAGTTATGTTGAGATTATTTGTTATTGAGTGTTTGGTTTGTTGCATAAATTTTAAGAATGCATTGTTTGTTTACGAAAATACTCTTCAATCTATTAGTTTTTTTTAATATATTTTCTTTGTTAGCTTTAGCTATTAAATATTTATTTTTAAAATAAATATTTCATCTTATTTAGCTTAATTATTATAATGTGTGCATTTCCTAGATAATATTATATGCATTTAAAATAAAAATTTTGCCTTATTTAATTTAAAAATAGAACTTTTATTTTTAAGTTTATTAAAGTAAAACAGGATTTATGAAAAATTAAAGTATAAAAAATATAAGAATTAATCAATAAAAATTTATCATATAGCATAATTTTTCAACAGAAATATATGAAGAAGTATCATAAAAATAAGGAGGGAAGGTTATAATGTTAATATATACATTGTATTAAAAATAATATAATATATACAAAGTGAGATATATAAGGAGCTTAAAAGGATTTTCTTGTCATTTATCCCTTTTATCCCGAGATTAGTATACCACCAAATAGAATAAATAACTTATCCCGCTACTATTTATTAGTCTCAGTATAAGTTATCCCAAATTGACCAACCAAACAATAATTTAAAGACCACTATAATTTATTCTGGGATAAGTTACACTTATCCTTCACACCAAACGACCCCCTAAGTGTAAAATTGTCGCTTGCTTTCATAAAGTGGACAAGTATTGTTGGACATCCCAAAATAGTATAGGGGCCAACTAAAGATAGACGAAGGAGTAATTAATTCTTTCTTGATATAGTAAGGTAGACAACTAATATAAGACAATTATTTTTAGAAAGATGATTAACTAATATGGGATGGAGGAAGTATATAGCTATATTTCGTATTGAACATATTGAGATTGATTGAACCCATTGAGCGTATGTTATATCATCTTGTACTACCAATTTTAATATATGACAAAGTTGAAATTTTTGAAACACTAAAGTATACAAAAAAAAAAAGGAAAAATTTATTAATTAAAACATCATTTATTTACATTAACTTTTTACAGAGTCTAGTTGTATGACAGTTGCAAGCTAAGAGTAGGAAAAAGAAATTATGAAGAATAAATGTGTTGAGGATAGTACTATTGTGTATTGAATAGAATTATCTGGAACATTTTGTTAGTGGAAAGTGACTTGAAATAAACTAAATTAAACTAAACCCAAATACAAATTAAAAGGGTGACATTGAAAACTCATAAGCTCATCAACACCGTAAATGAGACAATTACTATTTCTTAATGGAACCTGTAAAAGCTAGAACAGTTTGTATAGTTGTGAAAATGATTAATATGATGGCTGTCATAGTTGAAGCTCCTGCCCAAGGAGTATTCAAGTAATTGTGCATCGAATTTGCCTTCAATATGTGTACTTAGAGAGCCGATGAGGCGAAGCATCGATCCAACTACATACCAACGGAAAGTCATTACGGGTCAATATGGGCTAGGCTCGTTGGGTCGGCGTGGCCAAATTCGTGATTTTGTAGGGTTGGGCTACGATTTTTGGAGCCTATTTAAAAAATGGGTTTTTAGCCTAACCTGAATAAGTTTGCTGATTTGTGGGGCTTTTGCAATATAAGTTGGGCCGACCCATGAGCTGAATTAAAAAATAATTAAAAATAAAAATAAAATAGAGTATTCAAGATAATAAGAGTCCAAACTCAAAGTTTATTTAAAATTTTTAAATATTAAAATTTAGATACAAATTATATTTTTTATAATATGTACTCCCTCTACCCATCTTTACTTGTCCTTTATTGATTTAACATAGGGATTAAGAAACATTAAATAATATGAACAATTTTACCGAACCACCTTTTGAATATAACAATTATAATGTCTTGGAAAATGTAACAAGAAAATAACTACTATAATTAATGACAAGGGTAAATAAAAAATGTTTGAAAGTATCTTTTGATTTCATGAAGTGGACAAGAATTGTTGGACATCTCAAACTAGTACAGTGGACAAGTAAAGATGAACGGAGAGAGTAATAGTAACACTAATGCAATGTAATATTGTTGGTCGCTATTTATTTTAATATGTTTAAATTATAATTTAATTTAAAATTTTATTAAAAAAGATTAGAATAAAAATGTGGAGGCCCAGCATGGCCTGTGGCCACGTACAAAGAACTAGCTATCAGGATAAAGACCAATAGAGACCATCTTTGGTGTATATTACGTGGATTTCTTTGTTTGTGACCCTAATAGCTCTTGATCATTTGTTACCTTGTGTCGATTAAATGATCCACTCTCCTCCCTTAAGAGTCATTGTTTTTTGCGATGAAAGGAATATCAAGCTACATTAAATTAAAATAAAACTACAATTGAGGGTCAATTTGAATGTTTATATATAAGATTATTATTATTAATCCAAACCAATTCAAATGCGTGAACATCATGTGTTTAAAAAACCATAGAAGATTGTCAAAAACATGTTTAATAGGATCATTTTAAACACAATTCAAGTATTCAATGGGCATAATCCGTAGTATAATTAAGTATATAAATGAAAAAGGAAAAAAAAGACAAGGGTTAGCATATGTATTCAGCATTTTTGAGCTTTAAGAAAATAGATATTGTATACCCCGATAACTCAATATTTCATATCCTTATGTTATTGTTGCTAAATATAATATAACAAATATTTATATTATTGCTGCAAATTTTTTGTATAAAACATTTAAAAAAAATTTGTATAAAACCATGATTAGTATTTAGTAAATGTGTTAGGATCATGAAGTAGACGTAATTAATCTTAAAAATTCTACAATCTCTTGAAGCTGGTGGCAAAAGATTATATAATAATTAATTTCCAAAAGAAAAATGGGCTAAGGTGGGATAATGTATGAAACATTTAAAAATTATGACCTCTTTGATTTGTCTGTTTATAAATATTGAGAATGGAGTGGCTGGAATTTCTTCTTAAATTCTTATTTGCTCAACTTCTTAT
>JAPFFP010046156.1:0-11166 GCA_026153255.1 Solanum medicagineum
GGGTTAAGGAAGAACCTAGCCAGGGACGATCCCGATACAGTTTACCACTGATCAGTTGGTCATTTACAGTACATGATGTGCATAGATTATACAGTAAATGTAAAGTAATATAAAGAACATAAAGTATACGATCCCAAAGTATATCTAAAGGTGGTTTCTTATTCCACACCAGTGCATAGTTTCAGTTGAAGTTGTACTTCATATGTAGTATTTCATGCCTTACATACTCAATACATTATCTCGTACTGACGTCCCTCACGGGGGACCTGCATTTCATGCTGCAGGTGCAGGTGCTACTAGATCTCCCCAGTAGAGTACAGGACTCGCAGTTGCTGTTACCAAGCTCCAGGTTGCTTAGGAGCTTTTTGTGTGTTTAGAGATTATATGTTTGAATTATATAGTTAATTCAGGCGGGGCCTATCCCAAATATTTACGGATACTTTCTCTTGCTAAAGGCTTTGTAGATTTTGTAAATTAATGGGTGGTCATGTCTCGTACTTTAGACATTGTGGCCCCAACGGCCTAGCTATACGCATCTCCTTTTAGCTTGTTATTACCGTTTATCTTCTTAGAAGCATGCCAAACATAGAAATTCCCTATAGTATGTATACAAAGCGCATAGATATAGGATGGTTCTCCTGAGCCTTATCAGCAACGGGTGCCAGTCCACCCTAACGGGACTTTGGGGTGTGACAAATTAAGTCCTTAATTTCCATAATGGTTTCTACATCAATGGTGGCCCGTCTATGGTCATAAAGTTGAAATCCTTCCACCCCCAGTCCGTGAAGAATATGAATACTTTTGCCAAAGGTTTTTTAACCAACATCAAATTCTATTAATCCTATAATTTTCTAACAGATTACATATCCCATGGATATATTCCTAAAAGTTTGCATTTCACAAACCAGAGGGACAAAAAGGCCTCCTATGGTTAGCTCTCCAAGGCCATTGCAAATGGTAGAAAAGTTGGAATCCATCCAAAGCCTATGTTCTAGAGGTAGAAAAACGGTTCCTACAAAACTTAGGATATTTAATCCCAACAGATGCCGGCCAGATATAATTTTTGCAACAAAAATTAATTGCAGTTGCACAGTTAGCTAGCTCTAGTAGCAAGGGGGACTTCATCAACTAGATGGAAAAAGTACCTCAACAAATTAAGGCTGGACTCCCCAACAATCAATCACAGACATTGAAAAAAATCAGAATCTGAAGATGAAGAAGAAATCATCCTCTAATTTGATTTACAATAACATCTCGATGACATCACAAAAATGAAGTAATCCATGACATAAGAATCCAATTAATAAGTGGAAGATCCTGTAGCACTATTGTAGCATTTTCACTGTAGCAAATTTTTGGCTATAAATAGAGCCAACCTTTCCATTTGTAAGACATCTTATCCTTTCTGTTTCAAGAGCTCTCTCTCTCAAGAATATTAGTTAGAGTTTGCTCCTTCCTTTGTACTTTCAAAGTTTAATTGATTATAATATCAATTTCTAATTTTTAAAGGTTTTTCCTTTGATTTACTTTTATTAAGTACTTATCTTTTATTTCTCTTTTGTTATTTATGGTTGGCACTGCTACCTACATCTAATTAATTAATTAAATTGCATTTTATGGTCAGATTTGCCGTCTAACTCATTGCATTGCATTTATACTTTGTTTATTATTTGTATTTAATATTATCCGTGTTGCTTCCTATCTTTCTTCCCCGTACGCTACCCCTATTATTTTAGGGGATTCGCTTCCTATCCCCCTTAAAAGCGAACCCCCTAAAATAATATTGGATCGGGTGCCATGTTTTGGCATGATAATAATAAAGGAAAACATGTGAGATTGATTTAATATACTCAATTTCAAATAACCTATCTCCCAAAAGAAGTTTGATATGGAGGCCTGAGTCCTCATATTATATTATTGATATTGTTGATCTGATGTGTACTTACTCTTGCTGTTGCTACCTGTTAAGTGTTATGATTGATTTCCTGCTATTATTTTATGCATATTGATTGCTATTTTGAATCGGCAATACCTACTCAGTACATATTGTCCGTATTGACCCCTGCTTGTATTTTTCTTATTTTTGGTTTTTGGAGTGCAGTGAGTGTTCCACCGACTTTGACTCGCCCTCAGCTCTAGCTAGTCTTCTACCCATTAGGTTCCATGATGAGCTATTTCTCTAGATCGCGTTGGATCCTATTAGTCTTGTCGTGGTGTCCTTAGCTTTGGAACATAATCCACTTGTTCATTCATTTTGGGTTGACATTCTTAGACTTGGTATTTTGAGATTAATGTCCTTAATGTGATGACTTTCAGATTTTGGGGAACATTAAGTAATAAACTTATGAATTTTGGATCATTTCTACTTTATGAGTTTAACCTTTTGATTGTTATCATATTTTATAAGTGAACTGTTAGTATAGATTGGGGTGTATATGTTGGTCGACCACCTAGGAGGGCAAGTATGGGTGCCACTCACGACCTGTTTTGGGTCATGACAAACTTTGTATCAGAGCTTTAGGTTTGATCTCATCACACAAGGCCAAGTCTAGTAGAGTCTTGGGGAATGGTATGGGGATGCCTTTGCTTGCCTTCGAGAGGCTATAGGACCTTAGGAAGACTGCCTTCTTTATGTCTTTCATTCTATTTCTTTAATATACTTGGTATCTATGCCATACAAATTGGTATCGGATTCTTTCTATTCTATTTCACAGGATGGTTAGAACTAGAGCAAGAACAGTGCCTGAGCCTGTCGTTCGGTCCGTAGGTTGAGGAGGAGGAGTAATGAGAGGTCGTGGGAGAAAGCTCACCAGAGGTAGGGTCCTAGCAATAGGTCTAACCAGAGAGAGAATAGTGATCCCTCCACTAGCTGATGAGGTAGCTAGAGAGGAAGTTGAGGTGGTGGATGAGCAGTCTCATGATAAGGAAGCACCACCCCAGCCCACCCCTAAGATGATCCACTAAGTTCTCACCTATCTCAGTGGGTTATCTAATCAAGGCCAAGCACCCCCAGGGCCTCAAGTTTTGGGATTACAACAAACAGCTATTGTGGCCCTTGGTATAGACACATCCTTGGAGACACACATGTTTCCTTGATTGACCACAGGGCCTAAATGACTAGTGACCAACTTGATCTTTTTGTAAAGTTCTTAAAGTTGAAACCTCCTGTCTTCAGAGGCACTGAATTTGAGGATACTTATTTCCTTGTTGATTATCATGAGTTGCTTTATAAGATGGATATAGTAGAGCAATTTGGCGTTGAGTTTGTGACCTATCAGCTTCAGGGAGATGCTAAAATATGATGGATGTCGCATTTTGAGTTTCAGCCAGCAGAAGCACTACATATGGCTTGGACAAGCTTTTCTAACTTCTTTATGGAAAAGTATATTCCTCGAACTTTGAGGGACCACAGAATAGATGAGTTTCTTAATATAGAGCAGGAGAAGATGTCTGTTACAGCTTATGAGACCAAATTTCATGCTCTATGTAGATATGCTACCCAATTTTTTTCAGTCCAGAGGAGAGGATTTGTCGCTTTGTGAAGGGTTTGAGGTTAGATTTGCAGATTTTAGCCTTGCAGGTGGCTAATTCAGCAAAATCCTAGCGGTTGATCTTATTATACAAGTAGAGGGGGTAAAGCTAGATGACTTCACCAAGATGAAAACATTTAAGAAGTTTCGTAAGGGAGGAGAGTTTAGCAGTTCTTACTCCGGAGGACAGAGCTCTGGTGGTTATTCAGGCCCAATTTAGTCTTCGTTGCAGGTTTCAGATGGGGTTCCATCAAGAACTAGCCAGCCGCTCCCTAATTTTTGGGGTTATATTCAATCTTCTTGATCTTCACAGAGGTCCACTCTTAATCCTAAGGCTTGTTACAAATGTGGTGAGGTTGGGCATGTTAGGAGGTATTATCTGAGATAGAGTCAACCTTGGTATGATCAGGGTTATAAAGGCCCAGTAGCTAGAGGTTCAGGTGGTAATGGTAGGAGCCGTCATTCTGGACGACGTAGTGGCCAAGATCGTAGGGGTCACCAGTTCGATTGGGGTGGCAGGCAAGTTGGAACTACTGGTACGCAGCCTGGCAGAAGAAATGGTCAGACACATGATAGAGCCCATTTTTTGCTTTTCCAGGGAGGCCAGAGGTAGAGGCATTAGATGCTATTATCACATGCACTCTTTTGGTCTGCGATCGCACTATTGATGTGCTGTCAAATTACAGCACATTTGGTTCCTAAAATAAGGAATTTTGTGAGTTCTTAAAGCGACTTTTTAGTGTTTTGATGTGTTTTTGTTTTAATCTTGTAGAAAAGTTAGGTTGGCATGATTTTGAGGAAATGTTGCAGATTTTGCTGAAGCATAGGCCATACGGGGCCCTCCTAAGAGTTGTAGCTCACGTTACAAGTCATAGATTATGTCATAGCATGAATTAGAGACCAAAATAAAAAATCTGCCAAGTGAAGGTCACCTCTACGAGCTTAGCCTACAAGTCATAAGACACATTATGACTCGTTTAGGTGGACTCGTAGCAAGAATCAGAGCCAAATTGTTAGACCAAAAACTGAAGACCAAGACAACAAGACCAAAAAATGAGTCGTAGCTCGAGTAACGACTCATACCTATGGGTCATACCAGTTCAATCCAAGATGCCAAGAACTTGATATGAGACCCTGACTATGATTCGTAGGCCAACCTATGAGTCGTAACTGTAAAATTTATCAGATGTCAGTTGTCGTTTCTACATAAATCCTAAGATTGTTTTGTAAATACTATAAATAGTTTAAGTTAGGTTTTTGAAGGAAGTGCGAACAATAGACATTTCTCCATTACTTTTACAAGCTTTTCTTAGGTTTTTAGAGTAGATTTTTGTTCTCTTTGGGAAACCCATTTGGGGGATTGCAAATCTTGCTTTGTACTCATTGTTGATCAATCAAGCTTGTGGGTTTGCAACTTCTGGTGCCTATCTCCTTCATTGTTATTGGTGAAACTCTTAATGATGTCTATTATGTGCATTTTTGTATGTTTTATCTTAGCCATGAGTAGCTTAATACCCAGAACTTGGAGTTGTGGGAACCATGGGTAGTTGACTTGAGATGACCTAGGGTTTGTGCATGTTTATGATTGTGGTTTTGCATGAATTGTTTATTTCCCTTCATGATTAATGTTGTTTGGTGGTGGGGGCAACACCAAACCCTGCCTTCTATCATGATTTCGACCAAGGTAGTGACGAATAGGAAAAGGGAAGTAGATGACAGGATTTAGTTGATGTTTTCCTGTCTAATCGACCTGACCAAAGGGAGGTTAGCTAGCACAATAGGTAACGGTTAGTTGGCACGCCATGGTGGCCGACACGCCATGGTGAAATTCGACCTTCACCTTCATAAAAAGGCTAGAAGAACCTAAGTACTGTCTTGTATGCGATTCACTGATCATAGTTATGTTATCTAGGGTAATTGAGTCAACGAGCCATGGGGAACACAATTTCCCAAGTTGTCCCCGAAATTGAGTATTTTGCTAGATTTTAATTAGTGTTTATTTTATGTTGTCTTTGAATCACAACAAACCTCTATCTAGAGATTGTAGTTACAGATACTAGGAATGATTAGTAGTGAAATCTTATAGTCAAGCCCTGTATTCCCTGTGGATTTGACCCTAACCTCGGTTAGGTTAGTTACTGATAGTAACCTCTTTCTTATTGGAACGTGACCATCATCAAAAAATAATGGTGCCATTGCCGAGGAATACGACTAGATTTTGACTTGAATTCACTATTAGTTAATTCTAGTGTTGATTTCTAGAGTCTCTTGTATTTTACTTTTTCTGTTTATTTTTGTTAGTAATTCTAGGAATCGCTTGGCTGGCACTTTGACTGAGCAGAAGCTTTACATTGCAACCAATTTGTTGGAAGCTTTATAGAGGCGTGCCCTATTTCATGGGAAAAGGTCCAAGGATCCCTAAATTTATCTGCAAAATTTTAATCAAACGCTGATGGAGGTCCTTAGGACAAGACATCCTGTTTGGGAGGCTATGGCTCTTCAAGTTTTCCCCACGACTCTACAAAATGAAGTTGCAGAATGGTGGTCAATCCTCCCGCCTTATGTTTGCTCAAACTTGGGGGAGGTACAGAGAGTCTTCCTCAGAAACTTCTATAAGGAGTCCGACAAGCAAAAGATATAGAATAACATCTGTAACTTTAAAAGATTGCCACGAGAACCTTTGGTAGTGGCTTGGGAGAGATACAAGTAGTGTTTGGCAGCAAATCAGAACCATGGTCTAACTGATGAAGAATTGGCGGCTAGCTTCTATCGAGCACTAACTTTGGAACTACAAGGACAAGCTGACGCATTGTTCGGAGGAGATTGTTGAGAGTTCGTAAGGCGACCGTTTAATGAGATAATTGAGATTATGGACAAGCTATTCATAGTTGCCCAAGTCTACCAACCCCTTCAAGGTCAAGCCGGACCAACTACTAGTGCACCTACGGGAGCCTCTTGTGAATTAAAAAAATGAAAATGCGGCACATTGGACAAGGCTACCCTATTAGCATTGTAGTACTTATAAACTGACCTGGATTGAGCATATGCTTGAACAAGTTCTGACCAAGGTAAATGAGTAAGATGACATCGTCAGGGAGATAAAGTTTGAAGTCCTCAAATGTAATTACAAAGTGGAACAACAAGTTATATCGATGCAAAGTCTGGGTGATAGGATTAAGTAGCTCACTGAGCAACTAGATACAGTGTAAGATGAACAAAGGAAAAGTAGAAGAAGTAGTGATGGAGCCCATGAGTAAGTCTGAGTTCTCATGAATGACTAAGTCGAGCCGCAAACATTAAACAAGGCGCTTCTTGGGAGGCAACCCGACTATCTTTTTTGCGTTATTTTATTTTAAGACATTCTATCATATTTTAATTGTTTATTAGTTAGTTAATAGTGTATTGAAATTGTTAATACTTTGAACCAAGTGCATCAATTGTTATTTTGGTGTATTTTAAGTGATAAGTTGCAGGAACAAACCAAAAGCTGAAGAATTGATAATTCATGCTTTGAGGCGGCTTCTACGAGAAAGCCTACGTGTCATAGTGAATGTTATGACTCGTAGTCATGCCTTATAGAGAGAAACAATGAGTGTCAGAAGGTGGCACCCACACAACGAACCAACCTTACGATTTGTAGGATCTTTTACGAGCCATAAGTGGAGTTTGTAGTGCTCAGGTATGAAATCAAAATTTTTTTGAGTGTTAGGTCTACTATGAGACTGGGACCCACGAGTCATAAGTTGCCATATGACTCGTAGTCGGGGTCTCGTAAGACCAATTTGCAGAATTTTAAAGGATGAACCATTTTGAATTTTAAGAGATTTGCATCTCTTGACTCTTCATGCCCTTTCTTGAACCGCCCCCTTTTAGTTTTTAACTTTCCCCATCATTCTCTATCATTATTTCATCCACCTTTACATTTTCACCCACTAAAATTCCTCAGAAATTGAAGTGTGCACCAAGAATTCTTGTGATTTTTCTTCTTCTTGTTATTCATTCATTCATCTGGTAAGTTTTTGTGATTAAAATTGGTTTATATTTGAATAAGCTCTTGTTTGACGGATGCATGGATGAATGTCATAGGAGCATAGTCATGTGAAAATAATTGTGACAGTAAGAAGAATATGATACGAAAGTGTTTGCTTCCTTGTAAAGGAGTCTTAGGGTCTGTCCTTGCTTGGTGGATGATCTTGTGTTTTGTTGTGTAATTTATTAGTCTTTATCATATGAAGATCATGTGGGACTGAAATGGTGGATTGAGGGGTGTTACCATTTTACTTTCAAATATGTGATGATGCTGATACCTCTGAAAGAATTTAGAACTGTTAAGGGTTGATTACTACTTTGTTTTGTTATGACTGGTGATGAAGGATGTTTAAACTTGTCACGGTGTCATCCATGCCTTTGTGTTGTAAACTTCTGTGCTGGCTTAAGTTGTTGTTGGTCTTAATGGAAAAGTAGTAGACATCTGAGATGCTTTCTATTTTCTGTTATGATGACTTACTGCGAGTCATAGTTCACACTATGAGTCGTAGTGGCCCCCTCATAGAAGGCAATAGTCATTTAGGGTGCCTTATCATTTTCCATGCGAGAAAGACCTATGACTCATAGCAAATTTTATGAGTCGTAATGGTGACCTCATGGCTCTGATCTAAATTCTCTACCTGACTCTGAAATGAGCTACGAGTAGAGACTACGACTCGTAGGCCTCCTACGAGTCGTATCTATGCCTCGTAGCTTATTCCAGAATGCTTTTTATTTTATTGGTTAGTTCTACGATGCTAAAGTATGACTTGTAGGTTACCCTATGAGACGTACTTGCACCTCGTATCTGCAACTTTGCCCCTGGTTCAGGTTGTTTTTACTTTAGTAATTGTAATGTTTTTGTGTAGTTGTTTCTTTTGATACTTGTTAGTTGGAATGCAACATCTCGGTGCTCATGCTTTAACATGCTTGCCGAGAAAATGACTTCAAGTGCACAATGGAGTGCTGTTTTTTTTAGGTCATCCCCTAAGAGATGAATCCTCCGAGGAGGAGCAATTAACTGAGGAGATACACATACACCCTGACCCAGCGGCGAACGTGCCTTTGGCACGAGAGCAATCAACCAAAGTAGCGATAGAAGTGGACAATCCCTCCTATTTTGACGAGGTCAATGAAGAAACTGAGTCAGATGATGATGACTCCACCTCTAATTTTGATTCTTTTGAGGTGTCTAAGGCTCATTCAAAAGAGATTGTTCCTCCACAGCCTGATGATTCAGCATATACCTTCACCTCCACCGACCCTCAAAACACAAGGTAGTGTGTTCCAGGCATGAAAAATATCTATGATAAGGGACTGGAACTTATGGGTCAAGGGAGGCCAGTGCAAAGATTTCACGAGAAGGCAAGGTTGAAACACTCAGGCTTGAAAGGTGTACCAGGTTTAGAAGCTGACATTGACCACCATAGATTAGGATGGTTATCACAAATGCTAGGGAAGTATGGTCCTTCCTTGGTCCAAGAATTCTATGTGTCGTATTATGCTACTGTACGTAGCAACCTTCTGAGACTCATGAAGCCCATTGATGCACCACGATTGAGAGGAGTCATGGTCAGGGGCGAGATAGTCGACATCTCAGCAGAGACTATTCGAAGGGTGCTATTTGGGTCGAATTACAGAGCCCCACACTCCACAGCAGAATATGACCATAGGATGGTAGACATGAGGAAAACAATTAATCAGAATGATGTTGGGCTGAAAACGGAATTGTTAAGATGTCTAGCAGGCCAACTTTGAGAGGAAGGTGTTGAACCGATATTGGTTACAGACCATGCCAAGCATATTCTGAAGGCCTATCTCTTATTTAGGGCAAAGTTCTGGTGGTCTATGATCCAGATGCGTATCAGGCCCATATTCACGAATAATGTGATCACATTAGATAGGGCTGTGTTGTTGGCGAGCATCTTGGCAGGGTATGAAATCGATTGGGCTCGAGTTTTGGCAGAACGGATTCACGAGTCAGCAATCCGCACTAATCAAGCATTGTTATTCCCCATTTTGATTCATAGACTATGCAAGGAGGCGGGTGTAATGGTGTCTCTTCACTTGGACCCTCATGTAGAGGCTTTGCGTATGATGGATCCCAGCCTAATCAAGGCCGGCAAAAACCCAATAGCCTTACAAAGAGCTATCCCACCTCCTATCCCAGAGCCATTTTCGGTCGAGCTATAGGTTCCAAGTTCACCTCTAGCTCCTACAGGTACTACTCCGGCTACTACAGAGCCCACACCGGCAGTCGAGATCGAGTCTACACCAGCCACCAGCACCCCAGCACCAGCAACAGCTATATTTCAGGTTGACCCTGTTTTCTCTGCTGTTGCTTTTCAGGCTTTATTACACAGGGTGGCTGCAGTAAAGGGCAGGCTGCAAGAGTTATCAGCACGGGCCTAGCCATTGACTGATCATACTGTTCAGGACGTCGAGGAGAGGATGAGGGCATTTTCCTGAGCATTAGTTTATGATAGAGTCCGAGCGGTTGATGCGCGGGTCGATACATTCGAGGCTAGAGTCCAAAAGAGGCTCGAGGGTGCTAGGCCTGAGTTGGCCAGGTTCAAGGCCAACTTGTTGCAGCTATTGACAGCCGATGTTCGAGCCCTAGAGATAGCACCTGTAGGTGATAAGGCATTTGATTGGCTCACTGACCGTCCGGATACCGGCAGGAAGAGGCCCTTTGAGCATGCTTATGCAAAGCCGACCTCGAAGAGGCTGAGATCTGAGGAGGAGGAGCCCATACTTGAGGAGGTGGTGCTGGAGTCGCTTTTATTGGCGGCTATTCAGTGAGAGAGCACACCCCACCCTATCTGGAGATGGTACTTTTGCAGAGGAGGAGAGGCAGACTCAGGACCCCGCAGACCAGCCCGAGACTGGTGCATGAGCACCATAATGTTTGACCACTTTTGACCCCAACTCTTACTTTTCTTTCTGGATACTCTGTCTTTTTTATAGACAATATTGTTTTTATTTTGGATTTTGTGGATGTTCTTGTTGGATAATATATTTATGTAGTGTTCGGATATTAGTTTTGTTAACTTTAGTTTTGAATGTATATATATCTATGTTATGTTTCATATGTTTTTTTTTGTGTTGTTACTTTGAGGACAAAGTATCCTAGTTTGGTGGGGTGGTGGAAGTTATGGATTAAGGTGAAGTCTGAGTAGTCTCAAGTCCATAACTTCCCTTATTTTTGATCCCAAGGTTTTCTTGTCGTGCTTCATTTTCCTTGTGGATGTTTATTTGTCTGTTGAACTGGCATGTTTAGTTAGTGTAGATAATGGGTAAATTCATAGTAATGTTATTTTTTGGCATATATATATAGTTCTTAGATTTTCTTTAAACTTTTGATGCAAAAATTGGATACCCTTAAAATTCTTGAGGTTGTGAGTATTGATGCATTCATACATTTGTGAGTATCTATTAATGTTTGTTCTGATATTGTGAAGGTAAGCTGAGACTGAAAGCATGACCTGTGAGTCTTGTTATGCCGAAAAATGACCGACTTTTAAAGAAAAATGAAAAATGTTGTTCGAAAATCAAAAATTGGTTTCAAACTCACTTAATTTGGGTAAAAACCAATTCTCGAGATTCGAAA
>JAPFFP010046157.1:0-11164 GCA_026153255.1 Solanum medicagineum
AGTTAGTAGTACTAATTATTATCATTTACTTATTACTTATTATTATTGTTATGTTATAATTGATATATCAATATCATATTTTAAAGGCATTATATATTTTTAAAATATTATTGTATCAATTTGTTTAATTTAAAATAACAACTTTAACACGTTTAATATTTTAAATAATAATTCTAACATATATTATGTATTTTTTTTACATAAAAATTATTATTTAAAATATTGTATAATTTTTATAAGTATTATATTTATTAATTAAATGACAATCTATTCAATTTATCCAATTCATTTAATTCATAGTCTTTTTGATCAAACTTATTTCTATTCTAGTCCCTTTTTTTACGATTTATTTCAATTCTAGTTAATTCTTTCAATTTTAGTCTAATTGAGGCAATTGGTTACTTAATTTTAAACTCCCCAATTCAATTTCATTTAATTTAAATCCGGATACCCATTTTTCAATTCGGATCTGACCCACTCATTCAAGAATCAATCTCAGCCGCTTATTTCGTGTTAATCTAACGGACATGATTTAATCCATTTTAACACAACCAATGCAACAAAAAACCCTCATCTTTCACTCTCTGCTTTCATCAATCAGCCACCCAAACGACCTCCCTCTCTCCTTCCGTTTTCCGGCGGATCAACACCAAACAGCTCCCCGAACGAACCCATGCAGCTGCCTCCTCACCTACAAACAGCAACCGACGACCCACGACGAAGACGAATCTGATTAATTGACTCCGTCAGTGAACGCAGCAACGACGACCAAAGTATAGGAAAAATGTTCTTTTAATTTGAGATTCAAGTTTAATCGTTGTAAATTCGTTCTTGGTATGATCTTCCTGACCCTCACTTTTATCTCATTACATCGATTGTTCTGTGTGCATCCTGTCGTGATTAATTAGTCTCATTTACTGTTACTGTGATTCAGTTGAATCCACATTTGTTTTTTTAACAATCCCATGACTTCCTTACTTGTGAATTTGGGGATTGATAATATCCTTACACTGTTAAGAATTACTTGTAATTGGAAATGTTTGGCTACCTCTGATTAATTATCATTTTCTTAATTTTAGTCACTTTGATGGACTGTTTCTTTCAAATATAAACTAGAGTAGACAATTAAGTTTTAATTCCTTTACGGTGGTCAAGTTGGGTTTTTTGATAGAAATTGATTTCCCTTTGGCTAATTTACCATGATATGCATTTTGCCCTAATTAAAGTTTCAACAGATGCTTGCTTGTGCTATATGATTATTTGAGAGTACATGTTCTGTGGTAATCTAATTGTTTTCTTTTGACTCTTTAATTGTCCGAATTTTAGTAATTAGAATTACTGCCTTAATGACTCTCCTTTTTATTTACTGATTCTTACTTGTTTATTTATGGTAACATCTTTTATTTCAATTTAAGATTTTCCGTAATCATCCCTAATTGATTCTTACTTGTTTGTATAAGGTAAAATTTTAATGATTTAATTCCTATTGAGGAGATCTTTACACCCGTAATTGATTCCTGTCTAGTTGATTCTTACTTGTCTGTATATGGTAAAATTTTGGTGATTTAATTTCCTTGGAAAGAAACTTTTACAATCATAGAATCATGGGCATATAATGTGTTAAGCATTGATTTGTCACTTTATTTTTAAATAATTTTAAGAATCGAAACGCTACCAATTAATACTTGATAAATTAATAATTGATAAAATTAATATCTTAATAATTCTATAAGATTTATCGTGTCAATTGATTGCTGATAATTCAAACTAGACTTCAAATCAAATCAAATTCAATCCAGCCCATCACTACGATAATAAAAATAGGTGAATTTTCATAAATAGCTTACTGCTGAAAATTAATAGGCCAAAATAGCTATAATTTAACTAATTACATTTCATAACCATAGCCGTGACTCACTATTTTTATATTTCAATTAAACGGAATCATTTTATACGAATTTCATATGGAAACAATTAATGAAAGGCTATAAATTCGATTTTTTTAAATGGAAAACAATCCCTTAATTTATGGTTGTTGTATTTTATTAGAACTCCTTGCCTAAAGTGACTTTCTCAAAACCCTTAATTTATAGTTATTGTAATTTACAGTTTATCAAAAATCAGCTAAAAGAATTAATTTTAGTTCCTACAAAAGTATATAAAAACGTGTACGAAATTTATTTAATCTTATTTTTGTTGTTACATATTAACTTGGTTGAATTGTATATTGTCAAAATTAATGTTTTGAATTCGTATATTTAATGTTGTTTTGTATATATTGATTTGAATGTTGAATTTATGTGCAGTCTAATATTAGGTTGTATAATTGTGTTTGTATTTGTGAATAATTGTATCTTTTTCAAAACAATTAATTTATGTATTTAGCATCCATTATATTAAATTTGCATACCAGTGCACATTAGGGGTATTCTTTGAGGATAAATTTAGCTCTCTCTAAATATAAAGCTGTCAAATAAACAACTTAACAAACTTGTATAACTAAAAATATACAAAATTTGAGAAATCATTAATATGTATAAAAGCAATTATATGTACAAAGGTTATAGATAATTTTGTATTCATTTAAACAATTATATAAAAATTATAAATCAGAGGACACAATTACTCAAATTATACAAAAATAATTAAATGTATACAACTAATGAAATTATTAAAAAAACATAAACTGTATATATTTTTTTATTTATGAATAATTGGATATATATTGGTCTAATTATAAGTTGTATAATTATGTTTGTATTTATATTTATGAATATTTGTATCATTTTCAACAATTAATTTGTGTATATAGCATCCATTATATTAACATTTGTAAATCACTGCATATGAGGGGCATTTTTTGAGGATAAGTTCAACTCCCTATATACACAAAATTGTCAACAAAACAACTTAACAAGCTTGTATAATCAAGAATATACGAAATTTGAGAAATCATTAATCTGTGTATAAACAATTATAGAAACAACGATTATAGATAAATTTGTATTCATTTATATTTATACAAAGTATAAAAAATTTTAGATTGTAGTATACAATTACCCAAATTATACATAGATAATTAATTGTATACAACTAAAGAAATTATACAAAAAATAAACATAAATTGTATTTTTTTTTAGTACAAACAAAGTCTCATGTACATCTATACTGATACAAACTAATGGGTATACAAGCAAATCTACTGATATGATATACAATTTTAAAAAAGTAGAAATTTTACAATAAAAATCGAATTATACAAAGTACTTCCTTTTTTTTTTTTTTTTTTTTGTTTGCTTCTTTTGAATTCGATGCGAGTGATTTGTCGCAATCTTATGTGGCTAGTGCAGAACTTTGGTCGAATTTCTTCACTAAACTAATTTTTCGCAATGGCTTGAGATTTCACAATGAAACCTGTACTTTCTTTGAAATCTTGAATTAAACCCAAGGAAAAAGATGGAGGAAGATAAGTTTTTGTTGCATGCAATACCTCTAGTAACCCTATTTGATGGAGATGACTCATCCATGGTTGTAATTACATTGAAACAATCAAATATTATGATTGAAAATATGAAATAACGGGAATAAATTGAAAAAAATTACAAATACATACATAAACTTACGAAAGATACAAAAAAATAAACTAATATAAGTTATCTTGATTTGGGTATAAAAAGGATTAGGAGAAAAAATCAGAAAATTTCAAAATTTGAATGTTGATTTTGTTGAGAGATTTAAGGGAATCTGAAAGATTTTTAGGGATTAGATTGTGAGTAATATGAGAGAGAATAGTTTTGATTTGTTTAAAAGAGGAAAGAAAAGATTTGCAGGTTTGTATACTAAATAAAAACGTGGGGCCCAATTAATAGCTATTTCATTTTAAACCATAACCATCATTTGTAATTAAATTACACAGTAGTTATATATCATATAAACTACTGGATGTTAGCTTAGTTATGTAATTTTTCCATCTAGGGACTTTGAATTAAAGATAACAAAAAAGGTTGATAATTAAATTGTAGTGACTCAAGTTATTTTAACAGGTGACAATTATGTAATTTACGATTAAAGGATTTTGAAGGATGTGCGAAGCTGTCCTGGAGTTTTTAAGTTGTTACTCCAATCCATCCTTATAAAATCCTATTAACTAAAAATGGAGAAAAAGGGGAGAGGCAAAGATAACGATATTACGAGAATTTTTATGAAAGCCTTTCATATAGCCCATGGTATTTTCAAAGCTGGAAGAAAGACGGAATCACTCAATTTCTTTGCTGCTATCATATATTAGATAGCGTGCCAATCCTTTCTATACTAATGGGGGAGGGGGGGCGCTCCTATGAGTTCTATTTATGAAAGTACATTAAATTTATTATTTGTTTGTTATTTTTTGGAGGGGAATAACATTATTATTATGACTTCTTCTTCGCCGCCTTCTCTTTTTTTTTCCTCTTTTTTTTCTTCGCCTTATTGCTTGCTGCTTGCCATTGTGGTTGTTATTGCTGCTTCTTCCCTCTTCTTTGCCTAATTATTATATTGTTGTTGCTCGTCATTGTTATTGTTGCTGCTTCTTCTTCTTCTTGAAAGGTGATTAAGAAAATCATTTTTTAGAAAATAATAATAATAATTTAAACTTGAAAAGAGCTGGACATGTTTTATGAGGTTTTCTTAAATCTTAACAGAAAAAGAACTCAAGAATTGGAATACACAAGAAAATATCGAAAGCTTTGTTGACTGAAGCATGGCGAGATTTGATAAGGTTGCATTGTTGTTGTTATCGATAACAATATGGTTTCCGATGGTTCACTGCTCAAAGAAAGCAGTAGGAGTGGCTAGAAAAGAAGACATTCCGTATATAAGATGCCAGGTGTGTGAGAAGCTGGCGTATCAGCTATACCATCAAGTTCAGGAGAAACAAGCTGACATCTCCCCGAAGAAGGTAACTTTCTCTTATGGGGTTTTCGTGTTCTTTTTTTTTTTTTTTCCAATTGATCAGGGTTCAGAATACTGATCGGACATGTAGCTTCGTATTCCATGATATGTGTTTGGGAAAAATCATAGCCCACAGAAATAATATTTACAGTAATAAATGCAACATTCAGATATTCTAATGCAATAACAACACCAAGATTTTTACTCAAAATATTTTGTATTTCCCACCCCACTATAACACCCTCTTTTTCTTCAAAGACTACATTCTCTGTGAAAATCATTTAGACACTCTTCTCTATGTGAGAACACATATGTTTCTATCCGACTTTGGTGTAGAAATGAGAGTTGAAGCTCTTCTTACATAGGTGATGGACCAATCAGAATGAAGATTGGTTGCAATTTGCAGTGATGTCTATAATAGCAAGTTGCCTTGTTATTTTTTTAAATTTTTATTTGAATTGCAGTTGGACCCCACAAGTCTTTGCCCTACAAATACCAAGGAGGTAACACCAAGCCTCTAGCTTGATTTCATATCAACAAGTTCCTTGCACAATTCAAACTTGTTTCTTGCTATCACCATATCAGCATGATTCTCATGTGTTGATATCTTCAGGACTTGTAACGATTCATTTATGCCTCTTCTCGGATCTAATGATATCCCATGCCACTATGATTTATGCATACATAGTACATGAGTTTCCGCTAAAGTCTATTGCACTTTGAATTTCAAAATAGACGATATACTACTTTTTATGCAACCCAAGCTCTTGAAGAATTATTTCATCCATATCATCTATCTTCCAATAGAGGCAATGTACTCCTTTTCAGTTGTCGAGAGTGCAATACACTTTTGCAGTCTTGATCGCCATAATATAGCTCCCCTTAAAAAAGTAAACAAATATCCAGTACTATACTTTCTATTATCTAAATCACTGGTCATATCTGCATCTGTACATCGTGTCCTTGACCCTCCAATACACAAGCAGTCTCTTGAGGTACCTTTCAGGTATTTGAGTCTCCACCTTACTACTTCCAGATGCTCCTTTTCAGCTTTTCAAGAAATTTGCAAACACCCATTAACAACATCAAGTCTCGTGTACCAGAACATAACGTACATCAAGCTTCTGACTGCTAAAGAAGTTGGCTACATTTGCTTGCTCGACTCCCTTGTTGTAGGCTATGTTGCTCAAGACTCTTTGAAAGTGTCAGCGGGTGCGTGTCGGATACGCCAAAAATAGTGTATTTTCGGAGAGTCTGACACGGGTGCGGCATTGAAAGTGAAGAGTCGGCGCAACTTAGGTTGTAGGACGCATTTGCCTGCTCAACTTCAAAGTAAAAGGCGTGCTAACAGGTCTGGCACTTTTCCTATTGAAGCGTTCTAGTACGCAATCTGTATACTATCCCTGAGACAACCACAATTTTCTACTTGTTCATTCTTGAAAAATCTTCATCCCTAGAAGTTGTTGTGTTGGGTTCAAGTCCTCCATGTTGAATGAATTGGACAAATCTTCCTCCAACTTGGCAATTCTATCTTTGTCTTGTCCTATAATCAACGTATCACGCACATACATCAACAAAATGATAAAGTTGTTATCATAAAACCTTTTGAAGTATACACATGAACATGTTGTACCACTACCTTGGTGTCTTCTTCAACCCATGAAGACTTGTTAAATTCTCTTACCACGTATTTCTTTCTAGCTACTTCAAAGTCATTAAATCCTTATAGTTTCTCCATGTAGATCTCTTCTTCCAAATCTCCATTTAGGAATGCAGTTTTCACATCAAGCTTCTCTACTTCAGGATGTAATCTAGCTGTAAGCTCAAAATTGTTTGAATAGAAGTCTTTCTAACAATAGGTGAGAAAACTTTGTCAAAATCTATACCTTTCTTTTGTTTGAAACCTTTTACCACAAATTGACTTTTGTATTTAACCAACTTGGCATTTGCATCTTTCTTGAGATTAAAGACTCATTTGCACTTGAGTGATCTTTTACCTTTTGGAAGTTTGACTAGTTCATACATGTCATTTTGTGTATAAAATATATCTCTTCTTGCATGACTTCCACCCATTGGTTTTGATTTGAATGAGACAATACCTCTCTGAAATTCTCTAGCTCCCTCTCGTCAGTGATGGGAAGATACTTTTGAGGAAGGGTAACCAGATAGATGACTCAAGCTTTCCCCTTTTTGATCTTCTCAGAATTTGAAGTTTTTCTTATTCTTCCACCTTTTGTGGAATTGATTGCTCCCCCTTACTCTGCAATCTCTTCACCTTCACCTTCCATGTTGTTATTCACCTATAAAAGGATTAAATTTGTACTAGTACAATAGAGGGGATAACAAAGCTAGTGATGGTGTTTTTTTGGTTTTTGTTGATCGATGATCATCAATCCCGACCACGTCTTCTCCGAAGATCACATCTCTCCTTCTATTGATCTTTCTTTTTAAGTCCCATAATCTATAGTTTAACTCTCATCTGCATAACCGATGAATATGCAAGGGTAGTTGTGTCATCTAGCTTTGTTCTTTGCTCCTTCGACAGATGTGTGAAAGTTTGACATCCAAACACCTTCAGATATGAGTAGGACATCTTTTACCTGTCCAGAGATTCTTCGGAACATCAAACCCCAATGAAACCAGTGGACTTTGCTTTTAATCAGGTTATAGGTTGTGCAAACTCATTCACCTTAGAATGACTTAGATAATTTAACCATTTTGAGCGTACTTACCTCCTCAACAATGGTGGGATTCATTCTTTCAGCTAGTCCATTGTGTTCTGGTGTTCCCGGAAAAGTCTTCTCATGTTTGATCTTATTACTCGAGCAACAGTCTTCAAACTCCCTTGAAGTATACTCACCTCCATTATCAGTTCAGAAATGCTTTTTGACTCATCTCTCTTTTCAATAAGAGCATGAAAAATCTTGAAAACTTGAAACTCCTGATCCTTAGTTTTCAAGAAATAAACCAACAATTTTTGTGCAACATCATCAATATACGTGAGAAAATTTTTTGTTACCTCCCATTGATTCTAACTCCATTGAACCTCAAACATCAGAATATACTAAATCAAGTATGTTCTATTTTTTTTGGGAGTTGTTCAAAAATGACACCTTGTGTTGTTTTTAAAATAACATATAGTCACGGGGATTTATTGGTGTGTCATCTACAATTGTATGTAAACCACCTTCACATATCTCAACCATTATCTTTTACAACGTTTATTGAGCAACTCCTTTTGTAATCACCAATGGTCCCTTGGTGAGCCTCCACTTTCGGTTTGCAAAATGATTTTCTTACTAGTCTCAATCTACAACAATCTTTGAAGTCATATTTATTTGCAAATCTAGTAGAGGTGCACATATTTTAGAACTAATGTGCATCTGACATTTGTCTTGATACAACTAGTACCTACCCCAATGATCTTTGAGTGACTGGTATTTCCCATCTTCACTGTCCTTAAGTCTCCTGCTTTATACTTTCAGAAATATAGTCTTGCCGGAGTAGCATGGTAGGATGTTGTTATGTCAACCACCCATTCTGACTCTTGGCTTGTCATATAAGCAATCCTCACTAAGTCATTTTTGTATACTGCGACAACTGTGTTTTCATCACTCACTTGACCGCGACTTTTGCCGCGATTTTTCTGCTAGTTTTGGCACTCTCTTTTGAAGTGATCGGGTTGACCGCAACCATAGTAGTTTTTACCTTTTGACCGGTAGTTGGACTTCCATGGATTGTAATGGCTACTCAAGGCTCTCTGCTCATTCTTGCCTATCCTTTATGTGATGGGAGTATGCCCTTGATTTTAAGGTTTTTTCTCATCTTCTCATTGAGTAGGAGGGACGATGTGACCTCGTTTAACTTAATGGTATCTCTTTTATGCGAAAAGGCTGTTGCCAAATTATCTTAGAAAGGTGGCCACATGTTCAGGAGCAAGATATCTTTATCCCCTTCAGTAACTTTTTCTCTGGGTTGGCTATTTGTGTGATTAGTCCATTAAATATATTTTGATATGATAAGAAATTTATGCCTTCATTCATGTGAATGGCATACAGTTTTTTTTAAGAAAAACTTCTTGTTTGTCGAGGATTTACACATGTACAAACTTTCTAGTGTTTTCCAAATACCATGGGCAAGATCTTCATGTCCAACATTATTGAGTACTTCATTTGACAAGTCTGTCTGTCTGATTGCACTAGCTGCCTTAATCTATGTCTACCCGGTCCTCAAATTTAATGATTCGGGCTTCTTCTCATCTAGTGTCTTGTCTAACCCTTGCTGGATTTGTAGATCTTTCATCCTTCTTTGCTATATGGAAAAAGTCGTCATTGATAAATATTGTTAACTCATATGTTACTCCTGAATTTTTTCCTGAGTGTAATACTCTCGTCCGTGAATGGTATTTCTAAAATGAGTTGTACATTTGCTTTGATACTAGTTGTTGGTAATAAACAAAGCCTATAGAACTAATATGTACGATAATAAATGTGGAATAATAATTGTTAAGAAGTCTAATATCGAAAAAGGGATGGGAAATCCTTATATGGAGTAAGACAATCCTCCACTCATAAGTTGGTTTTTTAGGTTGAGTTTGGCTCAGATGGTATTTCTTTACATGGTATTAGTGCCAAGCCCATCTCGATTCTTTATTTACTAATGTTGGGCCCCCATATTACAGTGTCGACAATTCAATTGAGGTCGGGATATATGGGAGAGTGTCCAAAAGTCGCACATCAGAAAAGAGATGGGAAATTGGACAATCCTCCCCTTATGAGCTAGCTTTTGGGGCTGAGTTAGGTCCAAGTGTCATATCTTTATGTGGTATCAAAATCAGGCGCACTTCAATTTTTCGTTCACTAATGTAGGGCCCTCATGAGGGGGAACGTTGGAGTAACTAGTAAAATTGTTGCCATGTGATGAAGAAATCATGGGTTTTAGCTTTGGAAGCACCCTCGAGCAGAAATACAAGGTAAGGATGTGTACAATAGACCCTTGTGGTGGGGCTTTTCCCCGGGCACTGCACATAATAGGAGCTTTATTGCACCGAGCTTGCCCTTTTTCAGTGTTAGGCCCCCATATTATACTATCCATGCTTTGGTTGAGGCCTGGATGTGCGGGGGAGTGTTAAGAAGTCCCACATTGAAAAGGGGATAGGAAATTGCGATCTTTATATGGGTTTGGACAATCCTCCCCCATGAGCTACCCTCAGGTGCCATACCTTTACAATAATGTAGCACCAAGATATGGTATTCAACAAAAGAGCAATAATGACCCCAAGATTTTTGTGTGGAAAACCCTTTTGTATAATGGAGTAAAACTTGGGCCGGGAGAAGCTAGAGGTGGCAAATGGGTGAATATGATTGGATTTGGATGGATTGAATATGGATTGAGCCAAAATGGATTGGATCACAATCCATCCATATAAAGGTAAATATGGATTTGGTCAAATATGGTTTGGATAAGAATGGTTTCAACCCACTTTATTCTCTTGAAGCCAAAAAAGATTAACTGAATGCTAGATTGTTAATGTTCAATCCCAATCATCCCAACCCTACTCCCAAATAATTATTTTTGAAAAAAATTATTTTTTTCAATTTTTTAATAAAAGTTCGATTCTTCGGTGTACCGAAGTTTTGAGACCCCTACATTGAATCGAAGAACTGAACTTTTGAAAAAAGAACACCTACACCGAACCGAAAAGTCAAATTAGTTTGGTTTGGTTCGATATTTCGACTTTTCGGTACTACCCCAATAAAAATTTTAAAAAAAGTTAAATTTTTTCCCTTCCCTCCCCCCACCGACACCGACACCAAACCGAAAAAACGAAATTAGTTAAGTTTGGTTCAATTTTTCGATTTTTCGGTATTTATGCCCTCCCCAATAAAAATTTAAAAAAATTTTTTTTTTGCCTCCCACCCCCACCCCGACGCCGAACCGAAAAACCGAATTAGTTTGGTTTGGTTTGATTTTTCGATTTTCTGGTATTTATGCCCGCCCCAATAAAAAATTTGAAAAAAGTTTATGTTTTTGGCCCCCCACCCCAACACCGAACCAAAAAACCGAATTAGTTTGGTTTGGTTTGATTTTTCAATTTTCTGGTATTTATGCCTGCCCCAATAAACAATTTGAAAAAGTTGATTTTTTTTGCCCCCCACCCCGACACCGTATCGAAAAACTGAATTAGTTTGGTTTGGTTTGATTTTGTGGTAAATTAAAAAAAAGTTGATTTTTT
>JAPFFP010046158.1:0-11164 GCA_026153255.1 Solanum medicagineum
AATTGGAAGTTGAGAACACTTAAAAAGATTACCATTATTTTCATTTTGACTGGCCACTTTCACAGGTCGTGTGGTGCTACAAGGTCCGTGTAGTGGTCCTTTGTACCACACTTAGAGAAAAAAAGTTGCCAGGCCACCCAACGTCCCAATGCCACGAGCTGTCTGACCTTCCACAGCCCGTCAAAGCTGCTCGTTACACCACACTTAGTCAAAACTCCTCCCACGCCCACTCTTCCTCACTTGCACACACTCCACGACCAGCCACACAGTCAGTGGCAAGCCATATGGCTTGTGCCACTGGCCGTGCCTCATGCCTTTGACCGAAAATGGCCTTTTCAGCTCAAGGAATCCCACACACCACGTCCAAAGCCTTACTGACCGTCAAGCTGCCCGGTGGTTTCACTACACGAGAGGGTCTCACGGAAACGATTAGAACTCCTTCATTCGAACTCAAAATAAGGTGAAACCAAGTGCATTGGAAAGCTAAATCAAAGGGCTTTCATTTGACATGTTGTGCTCCATTAGTTCCAAGTGTGCTAAAAATCATTTAAAGTTGACCCTTGCATGAACCAACACCTAAAGTTCAACACATAGAGAAGTCTTGAAGTTGTCTAGGTACTAGAAGTCTCCCATGACCCTAATACACTCCCCAACTACTCAAATAAGGCTTGTAACATAGATACATAAGAGCATGGAGTTATGTTGTGTCACAATATCTCCCCCTTGAGAACATTCATCCTTGAAATGTCAAAGAAACGTAAACAAGGAAAGCAATCGTGAATATTTTGGCCCAACATGGATGCAACAAATGCACTTAAACATTATTTTCAAAAGTCTCAACATGAACATCAAAATCACCATAAAACTTATCAATATAAGCATGAATGCATGCAATGACATAAGGGCCAAAACTTAAGATTTGAAATCTTATATGGAGACTTAAATTAGTACCTTAAGCTTGAGTAAAATGGAAGAGATAGGGATATCACTTTTGCATGTCCGTCTCGGCTTCCAATGTGGAACTTTCAACATGTTGATTCCTCCAAAGGACCTTAACGGAAGCTACACCCTTATTCCTCAACCTTTTTACTTGCCTATCCAAGATTTCTACCGGGACCTCTTCATAAGTCGAATCGTCTTCAACAACCCCCATAACATAAAGAGGCATAATAGCACTTAGATCACTCACACACTTCCTCAACATAAACACGTGGAAGACCGGATGTACCATATGCATGTCATTGGGCAACTCCAACTCGTAGGCCACCTTACCAATTCTTCTCAACACTCTATAGGGACCCACAAATCTAGGGCTCAACTTACCCTTTTTACCAAAATGAACCACACCCTTCATGGGTGAAACCTTCAAATACAATCACCAATTTTGAATTCTAGATCCCTTCTCCTCACATCGGCATAGGACTTTAGTCGACTGTGGGAGGTTTTCAATCTCTCCCTAATCATCCTCAATTTCTCCATGGCCTCCATAACCAAATCCGAACCCAACAAGGCCATCTTCCCCACCCCAAACCATCCAGTCGGGGATCTGCAACGCCTTTCATAAAGAGACTCAAAAGGAGGCATACCAATGCTTGCATGATAGCTATTATTATATGCAAACTCAATCAATGGAAGATGATCATCCTAACCGCTTAAACTCCAATACACAAGCCCTAAGCATATCCTCAAGGGTTTGGATAATTCTTTCGCCTTGCCCATCTGTTTGAGTGTGAAAGGTCGTATTAAGCTTAACCTTGGTACCAAGACCCCTTTGGAAGGACCGCCAAGAGTGTGAAGTGAATCGAGCACCACAATCCGATATGATAGACAAGGGCACCCCATGCAATCTCACCAACTCATAGATGTACAATTTAGCATAGTCTTCGGCACCATAGGTAGTCTTAACCGGTAGGAGCCGACTTTGTCATTCTATCAACCACAACCCAAATAGAATCAAAACTCTTTCTAGTCTTAGGTAACCCAACCAAAAAATCCATGTTAATTTCCTCCTACTTCCAAGTAGGAATCTCTATGTCTTGGGCTAAGCTACCCGGCCTTTGATGTTCGGCTTTGACTTGTTGGCAATTGTGACAACTGGAGACAAACTTAGCAATGTATTTCTTCATACTTCCCCACCAATATACCTCTCTCAAATCCCTATACATCTTTTTAGAACCGGGGTGAATGAAATAGGAAGAATTATGAGCCTCATCAAGAATCTTCTCCCTCAAGCCATCAACACTAGGCACACACACCCTATCTTGGTACCTAAAGGAACTATCTCCCCTTTGGGAGAAAACCTCTACGTAACCCTCTCTCACCAAAGCCTTCAACTCTAGCAAGGTAGGGGCAAGATCTTCCCTTGCCACGACCTCCTCAATCAATGAAGATTTAGAACCATCAAACACCGCTACTCCACCATTATTAACCTCCTCCAACCTAACTCCCAATCTAGACAACCGATGGACCTCTCTAGCCACCTCTTTGCCTTTATCCCCAACATGTGCAAGACTATCCATAGACACCCTATCAAAGCATTGGCCACAACATTAGCCTTATCGGGGCGATAATACACATTCATATCATAATCCTTAAGAAGTTCTAACCATCTTCGTTGTCTCAAGTGGAGATCTTTTTGGATGAACACATATTGGAGACTTTTATGATCGGTAAACACATCAACATGCACCCCATATAAATAATGACGCCAAATTTTCAAAGAAAAAACCACGACGGCCAATTCAAGATCATGGGTAGGATAATTCTTTTCATGCACCTTGAGTTGTCTAGAGGCATAGGAGATCACCTTACCATTTTGCATCAAAACACAACCCAAACCAATTCGGGAGGCATCGCAATACACAATAAAGCCTTCCAACCCTTCTGATAAAGATAAGATGGGAGCGAAGACAAGCTTATCCTTCAAGGTTTGGAAACTCTTTTCACACTCCTTAATCCACATAAATTTTGCTTTCTTTTGAGTCAACTTAGTCATAGGAGAAGCAATAGAAAAGAACCCATTCACAAATCTATGTTAGTAACCCGCTAAGCTGAAGAAACTTCTAATGTCCGAAGGAATCAAAGGTCTAGGTCAATTTCCAATCACTTTCATCTTTTTTAGGATCCACCTTAATACCATCACCCGACACCACATGGACTAGAAAAGTGAACTTCCCCAACTAAAACTCGCACTTCTCATACTTGGCATACAACTTCTCTCCTCGCAATATTTGCAGCACCACCCTCAGACGACTCACATGCTCCTCCTCACTGCAGGAAAAGATCAAAATATCTTCAGTAAAGGCCACAACAAATGAATCAAGGTAGGGTTTGAAGACCCTATTCATAAGATCAATGAAGATAGCTGGTGCATTGGTCAACCAAAAGATATAAAGATGAATTCATAGTGCCTATACATAGTCCGGAAGCCGTGTTAGTAATGTCACACTCCCTCACCTTCACTTGGTGATACCCGAACCGAAGGTCAATCTTAGAGAAGTGACTAGCCCCTTGAAGTTGGTCAAAAAGATCATCAACCCTTGGTAGAGGGTACTTATTCTTAATGGTGACGCTATTGAGTTGCCGGTAACAATACACATTCTAAGAGAACCATCCTTCTTTTTCACAAACAACAACGGTGCCCCCCAAGGTTCGGCTATGCCTAATAAAACCCTTCTCCAACAAATCCTTTAATTGCTCATTCAATTCTTTTAACTCCGTCGCGTACATATGGTAAGGGGGAATAGAAATGGGTTGAGTGTAAAGAAGGAGATCTATGCCAAAATCTATTTCTCTTTCGGGAGGAAGACCGCAAAGGTCTTTTGGGAAGACATCTAGGACTCATTAACCACCAGAACCAACTCTATGGGAAGGACTTTAGACTCCACATCTCTAACCCTCACAATATGATAGAGACACCCCTTAGAGATCAACCTTTGGGATTTAATGCAAGAAAGAAACTACCCTTGACCACCACATCATGACTCACCCACTCAAGGACAGGTTCATTGGGGAACTAGAATTTGACCCTACGGGTTCTACAATCAATAGAGGTGTAGTATGTATGCAACCAATACATCCCAAGAATCATGTCAAAATCTAACATGTCCAACTCAACAAAGTCACTCACCAATATTTTATGCAAAATGCAAACAAGGAAAGTTTTATAGACTCTACTAGCAACAATAGATACACCAACAGTAGGAGACACCTCATATGGCTCACACAACAACTTGGATTCAACATGGAACTTTTTGGCAACAAAAGGGGTAACAAAAGAAAGAGTGGCACCCAGGTCAATCAATGCATACACATCAAATAAAAGATTATTAACATAGAAGTGACGACATCGAGAACCTCATCAAGCTCTTGCCTCCCGTAAAGAGCATCGAACCGATTGTTGCTTGGGGTACCACCTTGTTGGCCTCCTCTCCCTAAAAGAACTGCATTGGCACCCTGGCTTTAAAGATGAACGTCCTTACCCTTGTTGCGATTACGTGGACAATCCATCACCTTATGTCCCACTTCGGTACAACCAAAATAAGCATTGGTGTCCTTCAAACATGGGCTATCATGACCTCTACCATAGTTTGGGCACATAGAATTAGGCACCACACCACTATCACATTGGGCCCTTGGGTAGTTATTGGCAAACCTTCTATTAGGAGCATGAGAAAACCCTTCGCCTTGATGAAACCGTCCACCCTTGGGACTTTGGAACTTAGCATCAAAACGGGCCCTCTTGGCCTCACTACTCCCCCTCTTCCTCAACTACGCCCCTTCCAATTGTTCGGCATAAGTCATTAGGTGGGACAAATACATGTCACTAATCAACATAGTAGCTCGACACTCCTCATTCACTAAGTCGAATACACCCATCACGAACTTGGGTCGGCGACCAATTGTGGAGCATATTTTTGGTTGGCGACTAATTGTGGAGCATATTTTGAAAGTTGGTTGAACTTGAGGGCACACTCCCTCACACTCATAGATCCTTGCTTCAAAATCATGTAGTCCATCATTTTAGCCTCCCTAAGCTCAAGAGGGAAGAACCGATTGAGGAATGTCTCCTTAAACTCATCCCATAGTATCGCATTATTGTTCCCCTTATCATCCTTCTATTACATAAACCATATTTGGGCCACCCCCTTGAGTTGGTTAGCCGCTAACTCCGCCTTCTGTTTTGATCTAACACCCATAATTGATAAAACTTTGTAAAACTCGTCAAAAAACTATTGAGGGTCCTCATCCACTTTAGACTCATTGAGCTCCGGTTGGTTCATCCTCATAAAGTCCCTCACCTAAGATGCCGGGGTAGGAGCATGAGGGGCTTGGTACCCTTGATTGAATTGATTAGCCATGCTTGAGCTAGCAAGGTGAAAGCATCCCGAAGCTCCCCATGAACCGGTTGTTCTTTGGGAGTGTGCGCTCTTCTTTCTCTTGTGTTAGGCATGATCTGAAAAAATGGCAAAGAACATTCATTAGAGAGGAAAACTTACCTAACTTCTATAGCATGACATGGATCATAAAGAAGGGAAACATTTCCTAAAACGTCTCATAGCCTCTAACTCAAAGTTGTGGTGCACAATACAACCATGAATAAGACTCTAATCAGCACGGTGTGTTGGATGTCAAGGACCATTAACAACCTAGTGCTCTAATACCAATTTTGTCATGACCCAAGCCTAGGGCCTAGACGTGACACTGTGAATGGGAATCCCGAAGGAACCCCAAACAAGCCTCTTAGCATATCATTACACATCCTTGGTCGGGGAAGCAATTATACATCAATAATAGATAGAAAAAGGGGAAATACGGGGCTAAGGGACATCTTTGATACCATAGAATCATACAAAGTCAAAGTATAGCATTAATACATCATAACGTTCCAACAATACCTCTAATACATAAATAGGAGCGAGGGCCAAGACAATCTACGGACTCACCCTCATAGTCATAAGTTTCCAACATAATAAGAGTAGATAAATAGGATGAATTCAAAGAAACATCTCCTCGGAGTTGAGGACTCACCAACTTTCTTTGAAAGATAGTACTAGACAAGTGGAGGAGGAAGATGATCAAGTGGAGCTCCTATTCCTACCTGGTAACACGATGTAGGCATAGACATGTGTTAATAGGTTTGAATGTACTAAGTATGTAGGATGCAAGTAAACAAAGGATAAGCAAGGTAATTGAAATGCATAAATAGACATTGAATGAACATAATAGCAATATGACATGCATGAATGATACTTGAAGTAAAACATGCTTATATAGAAAATACTACATGTGTAGGAAGAGACCCTCATCATAGACCAAGCTAAATTAGTACTTGGACTCCAAGTTAGACCACCCCTTGGAAGTGATTGAGGAATCAAACCCCCAATTGGTTGAC
This sequence comes from Solanum medicagineum, assembly GCA_026153255.1. Taxonomy (NCBI): domain Eukaryota; kingdom Viridiplantae; phylum Streptophyta; class Magnoliopsida; order Solanales; family Solanaceae; genus Solanum; species Solanum medicagineum. The sequence goes on from JAPFFP010046158.1 coordinate 6,395, forward strand.
GGCATGACCACCCTTGTTCCAAGTGATTGAGGAATCAACCCCTCAATTGGTTGATGGCATACCACCACCATCTGAGGTGATTGAGATATTAACCCCTCAATTGGTTGATGGTTGTCACACCCTACCATCCATGGTGATTGAGGTATCAACTCCTCAATTGGTTGACGGTTGTCACACCCTACCATCCATAGTGATTGAGGTATCAACTCCTCAATTGGTTATGGTCAACTCACAATACTATAGATACTTTTCATGAAATAAACACATATATACCCTCTTTTAATCATAATAAAGTCATACAAGTCATAGTTCATGCAACGGATTATCAATAGATTAAGAACCCTAAATCGGGCATTTTATCAAATACTTGATGGGTATGTAATGCTAGTATAAGATCATGCAATTCAAGAGTGAAATCATGCAAGAAAATTCAATCTTAAACCACCCACCAACTCTTGGTAATACCCTCATCCAGGGTACATCAAAACTCTCCATCAAATCTCAAAATAGATCATAGATTCATAACTCAAAACATGCTTAGACGATAACACTTTTATGAAACCCCAACATAGTTCATACTTTAAATTCATAATAAGTTTGACCCACAAGTAAATCAACTTAGAATCATGTAATTTATGTAAAAAGGGAAGATTGGGAACCATGGGTGAAAAAACTCAATGGTTGAAACCTACATACCTTAGACTTTGAGTTTTCTTGAAATTGAGTAATTGTGAAAGACTTGAAGTATGGAAGTGGGCCTTGAAATCCAAACTTGTTCTTGAGTTTCCTTGAATTTGCATTAGGTTCTTGGTAGAGTCTTTTGAGAGGATTTGTGTGTGTATTCAAGTTGAGAGTAATGAGTTTGATCCTTTGGAATAGGGTTTAAGTCTTTTGGGTGGTTAAGATAGCATTGGAAGTCTAAAAAGGACATTAGAACGAATTAAATTCACAAAAACGCCATTAGTGAATGGATGGAAAAATTGGAAAAGTGATGCCTCACTGAGGCCCACACGGGTCGTGTGGCACTCCTCTGGTTTTGTGGAGTGCCCTTGAGACGAGACTTGGTCAAAAATTAGATGTTGAGAACACTTAGAAAAATTACCGCCATAGTCACTTTGACGGGCCACTTTCACAGGCCGTGTGGTGCTACATGGTCCGTGTAGTGGTCCATTGAACCACACTTAGAGAAAAATAGTTTGCAGGTCACCCCATGCTCCAAGGCCACAGCCGTCTGACCTGCCACATCCCGTCAAAGGTGCCCGTGGCACCACACTTGGTCAAAACTCCTCCCACGCCCACTCTTTCTCACTTACATACACTCCACGACTAGCCACACGGTCAGTGGTAAGCCACATGGACTGTGCCACTGTCCATGCCCCATGCCTTAGACCAAAAATTAACCTTTTCTAGCTCAGGGAAGCCCACACGCCCCGTCCAAAGCCTCACTGCCTGTCAAGCTGCCCGTATGGTTTTAATGTATGGGAGGGTCTCACAAAAACAGTCATAACTCCTTCATCCAAACTCGAAATGAGGTGAAACCAAGCGTGTTGGAAAGCTAACTCAAAAGGGGTTTCATTTGATATGTTGCGAGCCAGCCAGTTCCAAGTTTGCTAAAAGTTATGCTTATTTAAATTTGACCCTTGCATGAACCAACACCCAAAACTCAACACGTAGAGAAGTATTGAACTCGTCTAAGTACTAGAAGTCTCCCATGACCCTAATACACTCCCCACCTACACAACTAAGGCTTGAAACATGGATACATAAGAGCATGGAGTTACGGGGTATCACAGAACCTTGCTTAAGGTTCATAAACTCCATTATTTTAGCCTCCCTTAGTTCAATAGGAGAGAATCGGTTGAGGAACACGGCTTTGAACACCTCCCAAGGAGTAGCATCATCATTTCTCCTCTCCGACTTCCATTGTGTAAACCAAATTCGAGATACCCCTTTGAGTTGGTAGGCCACCAACTCTACCTTTTCCTCTGAACTGACCCCCATAATAGATAGCACTTTGTACACTTCATCGATGAACTCTTGGTGGTCCTCATCCGTCTTGGGTTCATGAAACTTCGGTGGGTTCATTCTAGTGAAATCCCTCATCCTAGAAGCCAGAGTAGGAGCATTATAGGCTTGGACCCCTTGGTGAATATGATTGGTCATAGCACGAGCCAACATTGTAATAGCATCCAGAACTCATCTTGGGCACCCCTCCACCTTGAGGAGCCTGAGGAGCAGGAAGAGCCAGTTGCTCCACGGGTGTACGGGCTCTCCTTAGTCTCCATTTTGGAATCGATATGATCTAGAATAGCAAAGAGCATTTGCTAGGGGAAAATCCTTACACTTATCTAAAGCATGATGTAGACTATGAATAAGTGAAACATTTCCTAAAACGCCTCATAGCCTCCCATTTATAGTTGCGGCGTGCTTCAAAACCATGAATAAAACTCTAATCAACATGGTGTATTGGATTCCGAGGACTATCAACAACTTGGTTCTCTGATACCAAGTTTGTCATGACCTAAGCCTAGGGCTTAGACGTGACATGGCAAATGAGAAAACCGAAGGATTCCCAAACAAGCCTCTTAGCATATCAATCACACATCCTTGGTCGCGGAAGCAAAATGACAATAATAAGAGATATAAATAAGGGAAAAGGGACTAAAGGAAGTCTATGATAATCATAAAATACTCAAGAGTCAAGCTCATAGAATAAGTACATCAATTGTTCCAATAACACCTCTAACACAGATTGGAGCGAGGGCCAAGACACTTTCCGAGGTCACCCTCATAGTATCAAGTGTTCAATAAAAAGAGCTATCAAATAGTAAGAGTAGCATAGCTAGTGTCCCCAGACTTGAGGAACCACCAAAGCTTATCTTTCAAAATGCCAAAACTAGGGACATGGAGGACGATCGATATGTGCTCCGGTTCCTACATGGTAACATCATGTAGGCATAGAGTATATGTGAGTACATTTGAATGTACTAAGTATGTAGGATGCAATGTAACAATACATAAGCTAATGTAGTTAAAATGCAAATCATAAGCAATGGATAAGTATAATATCAATATGGATGCATGATCAATGCTTGAAGTAAAACGTGCTAATAAATCATATATTTGTATAAAACATAATACATGTGTGGGAAGAGACCATAATCATAGACCAAGCAACTTCTACTTGGAATCCAAGGCAAGTCAACCCCTTGGAAGGTGATTAAGGTATCCACCCCTCAACATGATGGTATGGGCATGTCACCCCCCAATAAGATGGTCAAGGTATCTACCCCTCAATGTGGTAGTATGGGCATGTCACCCCCCAACAAGGTAGTCGAGATATCTACCCCTCAACATAGTAGTATGGGCACGTCACCCCCCAATAAGGTGGTAGAGGTATCTACCCCTTAATATGGTAGTATGGGCATGTCACCCCCAACAAGGTGGTCGAGGTGTCTACCCCTCAACGTGGTAGTATGGGAATGTCACTCCCCAACAAGGTGGTTGAGGCATGTCTCCCCCTCAACAAGGTTATTAGGCATGTTACCCTCCAATAAGGTGTGGTAAACTTGCAACACTGTAGATACTTTTCATGAACTCGATGCATACGTACAATACCTTAATCATCATAAAGTCACACCACTTATAAACCATGTAGTAGTTCATCAATAACTTCAGAATCCATATCAAAACATTTTATCAAACACTTGGTGGGTGTGTAATGCTAGTTCAAAACCATGTAATTCAAGAGTGAAGTAACATGAGAAAATCCAAAGTAAATCAACTCACCAACATATAGTAAAACCCTCATGAAAATTACCTTATCCATCATCAAATTCCATAATTGATCATAGTTTCATAGCTCAAAACATGTGTAGTCTCAATAGACAAAACCAATTCATAGTATAAGCTTGAAGTGGATAAACATGCATAATCAATCAATATTTCATAAAATCCCAACATAATTTATAATCAAAATCCATAATATGAGATACCCATAGATGATACAACTTGAAAACAAGTAATTTTCATAAAAAGAAAGATTGGGCTCCATAGGTGAAAGGACCCAATGGATGAAATCCACATGCCTCAAACTTGGATTTTCTTGAGTGAGCTTAAAGAGAACTTGGGACTTGAAGAGAATCCTTGAATTCCAAATCTAGGCTTGAAACCCTTGAAATATTAAGGAGATATTTGGTTAAGTCTTAGAGAGGTTTTTGAGAGGTTCTTGAGTGATATAGAGTTGAAAAATGGCTAAGTTTAGGTGTTTTCATGCATAAGTGGGCATGGTGCTATGACCCCAATGCCCTTGGGCTGAAACAGAAAAAAGAAGGAAAATAATATACTAGTCCGCGCCCTTGGCGCGATGCGGACCAGACTCGAACTCCTTCCAACACTAATTTGCACCCCTAGCGCGTCGCGGCTAGGGTGCGGATGGCCATAAGAAATCGAAATTTAGCGAAAATTATTTTTCGCTACGGGTCCTCTATAATCGAGGTTATACCCATTTCCCACTCAATTTTGCACCCTGATCGAGAATATGAAGTCAGATTTTTTATATCACGCACGTATTTTGAGATATATGGTAATTATGATTATAGGTATTTTCGAAGCACACTTTTGGGGCGTTTCACTCGACTGGATGGTGTCGCCAATGGACCTTAACTATAAGAATGGACCTAGAACAGAGCTGACAAATATCTCTGTTTAAAATAGCAATCAGATCCTCAATAAAGATTAGACGGTCATCCAACTTAATTGAATAATACT